>WHUZ01000164.1:0-59523 GCA_015179045.1 Kalaharituber pfeilii
CTGGAGAAATGGCAATACGTGGTAGCGCGAGGAGTTACGCATGCACCGTGGGGAACAAGACGGGATGTGGTGGAGGGCTTGGCCAATCTAGAGTCCGTAGAGACCTTCGTGAGATGGGAGTCTACCCGGGTGGAGGCGAGGGCATTGAGATTTGAAGGAGAGAGACTGAGGGAGAGGGAAGAGGGGCAGTATACCTGAGGGCTCATTGAAACACGGCGGGGAGTTACCACTGGCGATTATACCGACTCTACAAAAGGACGCGGAGCGGGAGGAGTGGGAGAGACACATCGACAATGTTAAGGACGAAGGGTGGACACCGGTTTACACTGACGGGAGCATGAGGAGGGATACAGCGGGGGCGGGTTTGTTCAGGGAGGGCCGAGCGACGTCGGTATACTTGGGAGAAAACGCCACGGTGAACGATGCGGAGTTGATGGAAATCAGCGAGGCGATGGAGAGGGTGGAAGGGGAGCTGCTCATAGTGAGAGACTCGAGACACGCGATCAGAAGAATGACCGACGCTTCGATGGGGGAGCCCACCCATGACGGGGCTACGAACCGGCTCAGGAAGGTGTGGGAGAGGAGAGTTGAGCGAGGGGATCGGGACTTAGCGGTGCTGTGGGTCAAGGCTCATAGAGGCATTGCTGGTAACGAGGCAGCGGATGAGGCAGCGAGAGTGGGTACCGCCCTGCAGTGCGCCCCGGAGATTGTGACCGAAGCCGGTATGACACAAAGAGGAAGGAGGGAAAGGGCGGGGGAGAGAAACCGATTGGAATTGGCATACAGACCACTAGAGAAGCTGGGACATCTGACAGGGAGACTGGCGGGATTGTTTGGGGGTAAGGGGCTACGGGCCTGGAGGTGGCACCTGGGGGAGGGGGATGGACCAGAGTGCAGGTGGTGCGGGAGGAGGAGGAGACGACGAGACACTTGTTAGGACGGTACAGAGTGTGGCAGCGGAGGTGGCCAGGGGGGAGGAACACGTGAGGAGACCACCGCGGGTCGAAGGGGAGGGGGGAGAGGATCCGTTGAGGAAGCTGATGGAGATGCTCGGAGAGTGATCATTAATAATTTCTTTGTTCCCTTTTTTCCGGTACTAACTGTATTTATTTGTTTACAAATCCATAGCACATCGCCATAGCCCATAGGGCGGAAAGCGATTAATGATATAAAAAAAAAAAAAAAAAAAAACGCTCTTAAGCACCCTTCTCACTCCCCTTACCTCCCCATCAAATACCGTTGCTGTTCTCCCTACCACTTCCGCCACCGCTGCTGTCCTCCCCCACACCCCTGCCCCCATCTTGCTGTCCTCGATCTTGCTACCGTCTGAGAAGAGAATTGCCCTTTCTCTTCCCGCCTCCTCCACTGAGGTCTCCCACTCTTCTCCCTCCCCCCTTTCTACCTAGCCTCTCTGCGCATTCCACTTTCACCATCTCACACTCCTCCCCATGAGATCTCATCTCCTCGCTCTCCTCCGAGAACCTCGACCACTGCCCCTGCTAGCGGTCCAGAACGCTTTCGTATCCATCCCCCTCTTCCAGGGCCTACTGCACTCCCCAGTCCTTCCAGTTCCTCGCCTCCTCCTCCCTCTCCTCGCTCCCTCTCCTGAAATCTCCTGTGCATAGTTCTGCAAGCTCCGATGGTACCTCCACCTCCTGAACCATCGCCCTTGCCTGTGCTCCGTCCAAGATCACCTCCACCCCCTCCACTCCGCACACTGTATTCACCCCCTCTACCCCTGTGCCTCTCCCCCCTCTGGCTGTCTTCTGCAATGCTTGCAGCTGTACTCTCTCCATTTCTCTTCTCCACTCCTTCTGTCCTTTTCAACCTATCTCACTACCCCACATGGCCACTGCTCTAATCATGCCCGTATAAATCTGTCTCCAGCTCCTCGGGCTTATCCCCCAAACCCTATTCCCCAAACTCCGCTAGTGCTCCAGTCAACCACGATAAATGATATAAAAAAAAAAAAAAAAAAAAAAAAAAAAAAATCCAGTCAACCTCCTTGCCCTACTCACCCTGTTCTTCCAATGTACCGTGAAGGTCAAATTCTCGTCACAGATGACCCCCAGCCATTTCAGGAACTCCCCCTCCTTCTTCTGCCTCCTCCCTGTACTAAACGTTATCATCTCCCACTTCGACTCTCCCAGCGGGATCTGATCCTCCTCTGCCACCTCCTTCACCTCCTTCTTTACCTTCTCTCTCAGCCTCCCCATGTCCCAATAGCCATGCCAGTCTAGGACCGTTACCATTATACTCTGTTTATTCGTTGTTATGTACTTAAACCCTCGCCATAGCCTACAAGGCGGCATGCGAGTAATGACATAAAAAAAAAAAAAAAAAAAAAAAAAAAAAAAAAAAAAAAACCATCATACCTCATGGCTCCAGCCCCCTCCTTCGCTTTCCCATCCACCCTTTCATTGCCCTCTACTAATCAGCAAAAATAATTTATCACCGGGAGCACTGGGCGCATGAGGCGCTCCTGACGTAAACTCATCCCCTCGGCGCAGCTCGTTTAACGCTCACATTGTGGGTGCATTACCTCTTTAGTACTTACATTGTGAGCGCACAATGTCTATTTGCTAGCAGTATGGGCGTTATCACAGTTAACTTCAACATCTAAGGCGTAATCACGGTTAACTTCAACATCCCAGGAGTCAGCACGCCGACTATATGCGTGCTCAATGTAGCTCGAATAAGATGCTCCGCCCACGACAGGTCGGATATTGATTGATAGTGAGCGGCACGAGCTAGCTCGAGCCGAGCTGGAGGGTGAGCTCGAGCTGGCCTGGCATGAGCTCGAGCCTGGATTGATTATTTATATAATATTGACAAACTAAACTAAACTAAGCTAAATTTTCATCTTTCTCACTACTATGAGCTAAATTGTGCATTTCGAAGTTGTTGGTAGGTCAGAATGAGCTCCAAGTCTCTAATTATTACTATATTAGGTATTTACAGTTTATGAACCTTGCACTGGCTAAGCATTTTAGCGAGCTGTCAAGAAAAACACTAGCATGATCTTGGCTCGTTTGAGCTCGAGCTGGGTCGAGCTGGCTCGGCTCGTGCCGCTCACTAATATTGAATATAGTGCTTGCGCGCTTGTGCTTATTGTTTTTTTGTTTTTTTTTTTATTTCATTGATCGCATGCCGCCCTACGGGCTATGGCGATGTATATATAAAGACAAAAGAGAAGAAACAAAAACACACTAAGTACATGAGGTGATTGACCGGGGCCCTGAGCCTCTATCCCCTTTTTCTGTTCGGCTCATATTCCTCCGATCTCAGCCATTTCCCCCCAAGCCTGACCCTCTCGACTTCCACCCTTGCCTTGGTGTACAACACTATTGAGCTTGCCTTTTTTTCTTCCTCTTCGAGTGTCGTCTTGCGTCGCAACCATCTAATGCCCGTTGCCATCTTTCCTAGCTCTTTATTGGTCCTCTTCCAGCCATGTGCTTATTGTATTTCACAGTTCCTCATGTATTCCAATATGCAATTATGCAGCAATTTATCAATTTATTGAATAACGACTAAAACTATGTACAAAAATAAACATTTGCTGCTAATTCCACTACACCCACCTCGTAGTCATCAAATTGGCCTGAAGCTGCCGCTCGCCGTAGGCTTGCCAGGTGCCATCGCACCGGCGAATGGCACCTGTTATAGCTGTCAGATTGAGCTCATTCTGCCTGATCTCGCGTCGCCGAGGTCTGCCATACCTGTCAAATTCATGGTATTCTGCAGTATATCGCGACGCGGAAAGGGTACTGCCATGCCTGTGCTCATTGTAGATGTCATCGAACACGTCCAGAAATGTATAGCAGACCAGAAGACAAGACCAAACTTCGAGCCAACGAGCAGGTTCCTGACACACATCGATCTCCTACACATGACGGTAGCACTACTTGCAACAATTGCAGGAGCGGAGAGTTGCAAGGAGCAACTAGCAGGTCGGAGACGTTGTGTGCAAAACGAAGGGATTACACATACTGATCCAGAAACACCACCTCCGCTGTCTTACGCAGCAATAGTTTCACAAGAAATCACAACACATCCCACCAGAAACACCACCTCTGCTGTCGTATGCAGCAATTATTTCTCAACACATTCCACCAAACACACCTCCGACAAACAAATCTGACTTACCTCCAATGGCACCACCTCCCTCGCCATAGCCCTTAGGGCGGCAAGCGAGTAATGATATAAAAAAAAAAAAAAAAAGAGGTGCTTTTACAGGGGATGGTTTTGTAGGTAAGTTGCACAGGTGCCTGTCTCCGGGCCATAAGGACTTCGGTCTAGGGAGCCTGCCATGGCGAACAGCTGCAAGCGGGGTTACGTGAAATAAAAAAAATAAAAAAAAACCTGTGCTCATTCTGACTCATCGTGCACCGCCGAGTGGGACCTACCATACCTGTCAATAGAGCTCATGCTATAGCATATTACGGTGTCGAGAGGGGCCTGCCATACCTGTTAACAGAGCTCATGACACTTTAATCTATAGACTTTTTCTTTTTTCCGTACGGGACTTGACGGGATATTGTGACGGGATCGGATTTTTTTGTTCACTATCTCACTCTCTATTTCATTATTTCCTTACTCACTATTTTATAACATGTAACTAAACACCTCGCCATGGCCCATAGGGCGGAACGCGAGTAATGATATATGAAAAAAAAATGAAAAAAAAAAGTCAAATTCAGCTCATGTTGCGCCGTCAAGTGGAAAGAGTTATACCTGTCAGATTCAGTTCATTATGCGCTGTTTAAGAGGGCCTGCCATACCTGTAACTGCAATATTCACGTCAACAAACACGCTCTCAGCGCGTCGGCACGTTGTACAGGTGTGGCCAGCAACCTCGTCGCAGCTGAACTTGACGTCAGAATGAGGGGGAATTCCGGCAACCGGCAACCCGGAAATGTACTGATTAACAGCCCATCACGCCCATATCATACTACTGGGGTCTGCCAGCCGACCTATGTGAATAGCACCCAGCAGTTGTAGTGGCTGACCCAATGAGCGGCCTGATGAGTGGCCCAGTGAGCAGTGGCCCACCAAGTGGCCTTTGCAAAGGCGTAGACTTCGTCTCAATTGAGCAATGTCCTACGAGGGCATCTTAGGCATGCTGTGATATTGCCAGATTCAGATAATTGACTGCCCTGAAGATATTGGGCATATCAGGCGTATTAAACATCTTGAGTGCGCGTATCAGATACTGGGTATCTCTAGCATGTTGAGTGCCCACATCAGCATGCATGAGATATTCGGCATACTACACAGTTGTCGGCATCCCAATTTTACCTATTACTCAAAAGTCCATATACTAGTGAGAAGTGCGCGCTCAACATACTCAACATGTCCAATATGCCCAATGTGTCCAATGACTCCAATGTGCCTTATCTCTCATAGATGCACGCAATATCTGATGTGCGCACTCAATATACTCGTATGTTCAAGACGCCCAATATCTCATGCGTGCACTCAATATGCTTAATACGCCTGATATGCCTGATATCTTCAGGGCAGTTAATTATCTGAACCGGTGACAGCGGGGATCCCTGTGACGTGCCGTCTGTCCTTCTGCCTTTGTAAGTGCTATTTAGAGACACTAAACAAATACTTCTTCTTCATTACTCACATCCAAGTGCTTAGAGAAACTACCCCCTGCTTGCGGTGGAAATGTACTCTGGTAAAATTTGGTTTGAATTTCACATAAATCCTTAGGGGAAGGCACCCATTGAATTTGTAATAGACTGGATGTATTTTCTTTTTTTTTTTCTCTCCTCGGATAGTATCCTGGCTATGATGAGATTTCTTGTTTCATTACTCAAAGTGGTGATATAGCCTAAAAAGTGTATATCGCTGGTGGACAGTGTTCCCAACCGGCCAGGCCAAGGTTCCAGATGGCCCAGGCCGGTCCAGGCCGTTCAAGCAATTTCAGGGGCAGGAGGGCTGGTTACGAGGCTATTTCAGGGGCCACCTTCAGGTTACTTGGACACGGATTTAATATGAACCTTGCACTATTTTCGGATAACTTTATTGAGCAGCGCTTTTCGCAGGTATTCAGGTAATTTTTTATCGTATCGCTTGACTATATACTAATTTCTTATTAGTACTGCAGGGAGACAGACATTCCAACCACCGGTACTGGCGATGATGATTCCTTTAGTATTCACTCTCCGTAGTGCAGTTCAAATTTTGATCTTGCATCGACGATTCCCTGCAGTCCAATCGGATGCTGATATCGAGTCTTCTGGAATTTGGGTTACAAAAATCTGGCGAGTTGGATTTGACAGTATGGTGAAGCTGTGCATGGTTAATGGTAAGCGATACTGGCGGTGTAAAATCAGCAAGCAAAATCGTAAACATTAGAGGATGAGGTATACGTAGAATTTAGAGTACGTTCTGTATATAGCTACTGTGTAACTTAACTCACACTGCAACCTGAATGGCCTAGACCGGCCTGAATGTCCTGAATGGCCCGAATGGCCTGAATGGCCTGGACCGGTCTGAAACATTCAGGCCGTCTGGACCGGCGCGGGCGGACCTCACGGCCGGCCTAGATTTCTATGGCCCAGGCCGGCCAGGCCACACCCTTGGCCTGGCCTGGCCGGCCCGTTGGGAACACTGCTGGTACTTAACAGGTCCGTTCCACCCGCCCTGGGGTCCCTGCAACCTCATACATACTATGCACACCATATTAAGGATTATGATTGGCTTATGGCTGTACTACATTATACAGTCAGACCTTGCTATGACGAACTGGAAGCTACTGCCTGTAACGTCGGCGGTGGGCTTGGGCGGAGGCCTTGCCAAGGGGTACGGTCAGCTTGGGTATCGGCGGCGGGTCGGCGGCTATGGGTCGAGGACTACGGCGGCGACGGTGGCTCAGCGGCTAGGGGTCACGGACTATAGCAATGGCAGCGGCGGAGGAGTATGAGAAACCAGACGGGTCTATTGATTAACAAGATAACGGATAAGGAGAAGAAGAGCTATCTTTTTTTTTTTTTTTTTATATCAATACTCGCATGCCGCCCTATGGGCTATGGCGAGGGGAAGAGCTATCTACAGAGGCGGACCTGGGGCCCTTATATGCTTGGAAATTGACATAGAAAGGAATACAGGACTATAACGATATGAGAAAGAGAATCCGAAATGCAAGAGCGGCAATAGTGATGCTAATATTGGAAGGCATATCAATGAGCTGTCAGAGGGCTAATCAACCGGACCGGGACGGCTTGTCAAGCCTTTCCGAGTCGGCTATTAGTAAGGTCTCACCTTCCGGCTTGGCACGTCGGCTCGGCTTGACTTGTCGGCTGCGGGAAATTTTTTTTTTTTTTTTTTTAATATCATTTATCGCTTACCGGCTGCGGGAAAGGATGATATCGATGCGTGCGTAGGTGGCTGTGACACTGCCCCTCGTTCGGCTAGTAAGAGGCCTATCGCATGACGATGATGAGCCGCCACGGCCCTCAAAGAGAACAGCTCAATTGCAGACCCCATCAAGCTCAAGCTAAAGCTCTATAGACGAGTGCCAGATGCATCGTCCTATACAGTTCTCAATATTATCACGGCCTTCGGGTTCAAATTCAAGCCCTTCAAACTATTGCAGGAGTATGATACATGCGGATCAGAATTATTTCTTGGTTATCAACGCCAGGTACAGGTTATACAGGTGTTATACTTGGCTACTTCGTTTTTAAGTTTGCATTTTAATGTCAAGTGTCGGCGTGGAGTTCCTTCCCATGTGGGATCTCATTCTGTTGACTGATCGAGGTGAAATAACTTTGTGCTGAACAAAAGCTCACCTCCAGTGATTATGTATTATTACCTTTTCTACTTCCTTTTTCCCCCCATTTGTTTGTTCGAACCATTCCTTCCCTTCATTAATTACAACGTTGCACCCTTCATTATCCTGCTCATGACCCTCAGTTTGTGGCTTCTGCCAATCCTTCTGATATGTATCTTCGGTTCTATGATGTCTCTGCATTTCTTTTCTTTCTTTTCTTTTTTTCTCCCCTTCTCTTCTTTCCTCCGCTTCCACCACCACCACAACTATTGGGGTTCAGCCCCATCACCACCATAGACACGCAGCCGGCGGAGCCCACTGAACCCGTACCCTCAACACCACCACCCGCCCCGAACAACAAGAAGCGCAAAGGGAAGCAGCCATCCCCCCAGGTCCCCTACGCCGTTAAGCGCCAACTTGACGTCAAGGAGGCACAAAAGATCGCCTCCGCACCACCAGTTGACACCACAGCAGCACCACCCAGGGATAATATCTCCGTTGCCAGCACCAAAACCCGAACCCCTGAACCCCCAAATCACACCTCAAGAACCACATCTAGCCCCAACGCAAGACGCGCTCCCCCACCCAGCACCGTTGCCACCACCAAGAAAGCAGGCATCGTCGTACATGGAAAATTTTTTTTTTTTTATATCATGATTCGCATGCCGCCCTATGGGCTATGGCGAGGTGTTTTATTAGACTAAAGGAAAAAAAACAAATAAGGACCAAGTACATGTATTGCCCTCGGTGTTCATGCGTGATGCGGGTAAGTAATCCCAGAATCGTGTCCGTGACCTGTCTACTTCCTCCCTCTTTCTGTCTCGTACACGTTCGCCCGTAACCACCTTCCTGCGAGCCTGACTTTCCCGATGTCCGTTGGTGTTTCCAGGTAAACTACCACGGAACTTGTCACCTTGCCTCCCTCCATAAGGATTGTCTTCTTCCATAGCCATCTGATCACTGTTGTCTTGCATATGTCTTTGTTGGACGCCTCCAACCATCTTCGGACATTCCCCAAGTCTTTCCTCAGGGCTATGCCGTGTACGACAATGCCTTTACATGGGATAGCCCTAAGGAAGGCCCTGGGGAAAGTCCAAAAATGGCTGAAGGGAAGTAACCAAGAACTAGGAAAGACGGTTGGGATTAGATGGCTGAGACACAAGCAGACACTGATAGACGAGGGAAAAGTGACTAGCTCAGCCGTGGTATACTTGGAGGAAGAAAGTGAAATACAGAAAGTGTGATTGGGAGAGAAATGGTTGAGGGTATCTAAGTACGAGTCAGATAGGAGCAGGAGATAGGACCCGTCTTGTTTTGGCCTGTCACCCGCATCATCATCATCATCACATACCGCGGGCTCTACTGTAACTTCCTCTTTATTTTCCTTTTTCATGTACTTAAATCGCCATAGCCTATAAGGCGGCATGCGATAAAAAAAAAAAAAAAAAAAAAAAAAAATCCCCTCACTTTTCTATAAATCACCTTGTTAAATTTCATTCCATTACGCTGCTACTTCCGTTTGAGGTAAACCGGGGCAGGAAATGGGGAGATGTGTGTTGTGTTGTGTAGGGGTGGTTTTGTTTTCAATGATTGGCTTTCAACAGAGTCAGGTTTCATTTGGGATTTTTCTTGATCTTTTTCGCATCAGGTAGATACATTGTTACACTAAATATCGTTTAAAAAACTCTGCTTTGCTTTTTTCTGTAAGACTGGGAATTTGTGCGGGAAACATTTTGCTTTTTTGATTCAGCTACATGCACTTCTGGGTGGCTAGTTTTGGTATGCAAGTGTATTGAATTATGGTGTGCGTCTCGAGGAGATTTTCAGCTCACCACCGCCGTTGCCAACACATCACCCACATCGACACCCACTAACCCCGCGCCAGGAACCAATAGGAGACACCGAAGACGGCGCCAACATCCAATAAGATGCCGAGAAAGATGAGGAGAGCGTTTTCCCCCTCCGCCTCACCCGCCCCAGAGCCCGTCTCCCCCCCCGACGATTTACCGTTCTGGGGCGATCTGAACGACAGGCTATTTGACGCAAACTTCGACTTGGGCACCATCGCCGCGTCGCTGTGGATGAACTACCATTCGGACGGCACCCAGGCACCAAGGGCAGGGGCGACCCTAACAATATAATTCATGAACGACACCTGTGGCAGGCTGGAGTTCACCATGAACGATCAGGCCAGCCCCGCACCTCCCTCCCCACCACCGCCACCACCGCCACTACCACCACCGCCGCCACCGCTGCTGGGGCTCAGCCCCATCACGTGCATTCAGTCGGAGCTAGTGAGCGGCACGAGCCGAGCCAGCTCGCTAAAATGCTTAACCAGTGCAAGGTTTTAAACCAGACTAGCAAGGTTTCATAAACTGTAAATACCTAATATAGTAATAATTAGAGACTTGGAGCTCATACTGACCTACCAACAACTTCGAAATGCTGATAGTAGTGAGAAAGATGAAAATTTAGCTTAGTTTAGTCTAGTTTGTCAATATTATATATAATCAATCCAGGCTCGAGCTAGCTCGTGCCGCTCACTAGTCGGAGCCGGTGGAAGCGAGCCCCATCACGTGCATTCAGTGGGAGCCACCGGCACCTGCCTGCAATACCAAGAGGAAGTCATAACCGAAGCCGGACTCAAACAACAAGCCAAAGCAGACAGAGCTGAGGAAAGAAACAGACTAGGACTGTCGTATCGACCTCTACAAAGACTAGGACATAAGACCGCTACCCTGGCGGGCATCATAGGAGGCAAGGGCCTACGGGCGTGGAAACACAGGATGGGGACAGCAGACAGCCCAGATTGCCGATGGTGCGGCGAAGAAGCCGAGACAACACAACACATATTGACAAACTGCCGGGTGTGGAAACAGAAATGCCCCCGAGGCATTGACGACCTCCGCCACCCAAAGACAGACAAGGACGAAGACAGAGACAAGCTGTGGGAACTAATGGATTGGGCAGGGAGATAGGAAACAGAGCAGTCTTCATTTTCTTCACTTTTCCTTATATATTCAATTTCATGTATTTAGCACCTCGCCATAGCCCAGAGGGCGGCATGCGAGTAATGATAAAAATAAAAATAAAAAAAGTGGGAGCCACCATCAGCCAAGCCGACACCCACCTCCTCCGAATCACCCCCGGCGCGGCAAAACAGAAAGCGCAAGGGAAAGGCGCCGCTTCCCGGGGACCCATACGCGATCAAACGCCTACTCAGCGATGAGGAGGCAAAAAAGATCTCCTCCACTCCCTCAGTCAAAAACGCATGCACCTACACAGAGCCCCAACCCCTCTTCAGGTACCACCCAAAAACCCAACACCCCTGCCCCGCCCCCCCAAGACCGCCTCCCCCACCACCCCAGATGCCAATACCTCTGCCAATGGCATCGTTGTATATGGAGTTGCTTTGAGAAAAGACTTAAGCAAGGTCCGGAAATGGCTGGAGGCCGACAACAAGGACATAGGTAAGACGGTGGGGATCCGATGGTTGAGGAAGAAGACTCTGCTGGTTGACGAAGGCAAGAAGACCAGCTTGGTGGTTGTATACCTGGAGAACAAATTCGAGGGTGGGAGAGTGAGACTTGGAGGACGTTGGCTGAGGACGGACCAGTATGAACGGGACAGAGGACGGAAGTAGGAAAGACATACAGGTCCGAAACCCGCATCACACATGAACACCGCGGGCAGCACATGTACTTAGTTATTCTTCTTTCTTTTTTCTGAAATAAAACCTCGCCATAGCCCATAGGGCGGCATGCGAGTAATGACATAAAAAAAAAAAAAAAAAAAAATGGTGTGCGTCGAGCTGTGGTGAAACACAGTGCTCGCCTGTAGAGTCCTGGCTATCGATACCTGGCTGTCTGTAATCAGAATGGTTACCCGTTGTGGATTATCCTATATCACCCTCGCTGTATGTTGCTTAATCTCCCCAACATTGAATGTCCAATGTGCACATGGACTGACTATTCGGTACTGTATGGTTGTCTCATTTTTTTTTTTTTTTTTTTTTTTTTTTTTTTTTCTGAGTCACGTAACCCGCTTAGGGGCTACCAGCCTACCGCAGGAACCCATATACCCGGGTCAGGTTAAAGCAGCTACCTATCTATACTACCTACACAATTGGTACACGACGTACCCTCCGGCCTTCGGTTATCCCAGTTCGAGGCTGGCGAACCATTCCTCGAGTATAGTTGTCTCACCTTAGCGGCCATTGCAATTGTAAAGTAACATTAGCAAGTACTTTCAGTCTTGTTAGTTTTCCATGACTCAAGGAAATCCTTGCACAATGGAGGAATACTCATGATTACTTATTGGAAAGACCTTGTGTTAACACAGTACAGTCAAACCTTTCATATTAGATCCCCGCTTGCTGGATATTAGCCGCTAATGGAAAGGGCGTCTTCTCCCAAGCTCGGGACAATGGAAAGTATTGGATATTAGGGAATACTGGATAGACAACCTGTCTGGCAGCCCAGAAAGGGGTATCACTAACAATCCTTCCCTCTCATATTGGATAGCGCCATGAACTAATGCTCAGTATATGAGACTACAAGGTAAAATATATGAAGTGAGCATAGTGTATAGGCCTTTGTCTCAAGCTGCTTGTAAAGAATATCTGACTGGAAACTCAAAACAACTACCACTCACTATCCCGATAATGAGGATGAAGAAGAGCTACCTACAATTTCTGTAAGTGAGGCAGAAAAGGGCAATTTTGACATTAAAACGGTACCTCCAAACAGCTCCCACAACGAAATCAGACAGTGAGATTGAGGCACTAGGAAGTTCACTCCATCGATTGGGCTGCCAGCTCGCATGATTCAATCTCGTCCGCCCTGCTCGTCAGATTACAATCACCAACTGCGTCTCCACTCGTCTCAAAGCACGCCGGGGCCCCAAGGCACCTCCTCTGCACCTCTCCTAAGTCTCGAGGCACTTAGCCTGCATTGCTCTTCTCTATATCGAGCCTGTATATTGTTAACTCGCTTCTATCCATGTATTGGTACTATCTGTATGTAGATAGACTCTCCACTCAATATCCTTTCTTACTGGATATGTGGCGATATTGGATAAAAGGCTCCTCCCCGACGATACCTAATATGAGATGTTCCACTGTAAACGTATTCCTAGAAACCCAAGTTTCAACAGTGCTGTGCATCTATTTTTCGGAGCAAGGGCGGAATGTTAAGGATTATCATTCGTATAGCTTTGATATGCAGCGTACTGTTTCATCATTGTACTTGAGATTTACTTCTCTTTACTTCATCATGACAGCCTACTGACATATGCACTGAAACATGATCATGGTCTGTCGCCATGACATGAGAAAGCAGGTTTGCATATGTTGTTTTCAGGTTTTTGCTGTACTTGAGGATTTCTCGTTCTCACCAAAAGTTGTCTATAGATGTCGCTTTATGTTCCTGTATCTATTGTAATGCAGTAAGCGACGTACTCAATTCAATAATCGTAAATACGGAAGGAGGACTGTAAGTGAGCGTGCGGGCAGATCTGTTGGCTGAGGGGCTGCGCAAAATTCCACTTAAATCTTGGTGGACACCTTCAAGTAAGACATCTTTTTTTTTTTTTTTTTTTAATATCATTAATCGCTTGCCGCCCTATGGGCTATGGCGATGTCCTAGATACATGAAGTAAGACATCAACCATAGCCACGGCCTGCCCAGTGGTGCAAAGGCAGTGAATTGCATGCATCAACGTAATAGTATTTATTGGAGCTAACTACACTGGACGTAACAGGGCATGTCCTACTCTCTTGTTCTGCACGTACTTGAAATGATTCAATTTTTTAGTTTTTCTCTACGTTTATGATATGTTAGGGTGCTGCCACTTCGTTTTTTTTTTTTTTTTTTTTTTTTTAAAAATATCATTACTCGCTTGCCGCCCATTGCCTATGGCGAGTGCCACTTCGTTGTCGCATGACCTATAGTGCCATGCAGAAAGTATTCGGCACTAGGAAGTATAGGGATAAGTGTGCTATGCAATAGGCAGATCGAGTCTGTATTCAATATAGGCTGATGAGAGTATACTCTATAATAGATCAGGTATAGCACTCAAGGTTCAGTATTAAGAGGGGTATCGATCCGATCGCATACACGCATTGACTGCTGTAAACCTATGTCAAATACAGACTCAATCTGCATATTGCATAGTACACTTATCCTAGTGCCGAATACTTTCTGCATGGCACTGTATGAGCTCAATAATGTGAACATGTAAGCAGTCGTGTGTTTGATTAGCCTGCCGTGAGTTTGAAAGCCGCAGTCACAATAATTCCCAATGTTGTTTGAGTATGCGCATGTGAACACTTTGGTGTTACATTATTTGTCAGATGGTAAGGTCTAATACACAGCCTCGCTCGTATTTTTCCATAATCCATTATTATCTTGTCGTTTACCACGGGTAACGGTGGAACTAAAGAGATACGAGGATGGCGTGTTCGGTTTTCTACATCTCTTTCAGTACCACCCAAGTCTGAAAAGACTTTCATGGTTATCGCTTGTGGAGGTGTCGACAATGTTCTATCTCAGCTGGGGCCACCCCGCCCCAGTGTGGGGGGTGGGGGCTTGTGCGATTAATGATATAAAAAAACAAAAAAACGGGCAACGGTGGATGTTGGGAAAAGCTGATTGGCTACACCACGCATACGATCGTCCGATAGTCTGGATTGAGGCTCTAATTGAGGCTTTGGACGCATCCTTCCTACATAATGTTTCACCTAGGTACTGAAGCCAATGAGGGTAAAGCACGGCATATCGTTAGAGGTAGCATTACTATTATACATTAAACCAAAAGGAAATGAAAGAACAGAGGAAAGAGAAAGGAGGAAAAAGTAAATATATAACTAGCCGCAAAACATATATCCTTAATGCGGGCATAGCACAAATATGACACCACCGTTTCACATCATATGCGCACATCTTCACTATTGCTTGCTCTCAAGTTGCATTTTCACGCTAGTTTTATCGTTAGGTGACCTCATGAAAAGCAATCCTTAAGCGGCTTCTCGGCCTCAGGGAACTGAGCTCTGCACTCAGCCAGTATGGTAGGACATTACTTAGCATGGAATTCTTTCTATCATAACTCACTATATCCGTATGCATTTTCCTCACACTTCTTTCCCAAGGTACCTATGTTTGTGATTCATTTTTTGCCCTCACATGTCGGTTACTAGTAAAGGGAAATATGACGTTAAAGACTTCCGCGGGTATCGGGTCTCGATACCCTCCACTTTGCCTACAATCTTATAAAGTAACCCCACATAACCTGTTGGGTCCTCCTCACCTAAGTCGCATGTTGCCTTGTGTGGGCATGGAGCTACAATGGGCTGCTTGATTTCGGAGGGTAATTCTAGCCTTGCCTTAGGGCAGCGAAAAAGAAGAGTTTGGTGTAGTGGACCTGAGGGATATCAAATGTACGCTGGCGGTTAGCATATGTCATGATCTTCGCGGTTGTAAAAACTTTTGCCTATCAGCTGCAATACGGACCATCTATACTCAGGAGTCCTGTCTTACTTTAACAATACGATGACCGGAGGGAATAGGGATGAATACAGACGTTCACTGGTGCCCAAGGTATATTCACCTTAGATCTTGTACTAGATTTTATACTCTTTTCTTATCTATCATCTGCGATTCACACATTCTGTACTAGACACATATGCCCTCAAGCGCCAGTTGAGCGACAAGGAGGCAGAGAAGATTGCCTCCGCACCCCCGGTGAACACCCCACAGACTAACGCAGGCAGCGTGCCTGCAACTACCCCAAGACAGAGACCATCTACCCCCACACCCAAGCCGACTCCCACCCCAGCGCCCACGCCGAAGACAAAATCCCCCCCACCTCCAACCGCTCCCGATGCCAACACCCCAAAGACCGGCATCGTTGTCCACGGGATAGCCCTGAGGAAAGACCTCGGGAAGGTCCGACGATGGATGGAGGCAGCCAACCAGGATCTAGGAAAGATCACGGGGATTCGATGGCTGAAGAAGAAGACAACTTTGATTGAGGAGGGAAAAAAGACTAGCTCAGTGGTGGTGTACTTGGAGGAGGCATCGAAAGCAGACAGGGTAAGACTGGGAGGAAGATGGCTTCGAGCAGGACAATACGAATGGGATAGAGGACGGAAGTGAAGGACACCCCATCCCGTATTGACACTTCACCCGCATCATGTACGAGCACCACGGGCACTACATGTACTTATCGGCTGTTTCTATTTTCTCTTTCTCTTAATAAACCCTCGCCATAGCCCATAGGGCGGCACGCGAGTAATGAAATTAAAAAAAAAAAAATAAAATAAAAAAAAAAAACACATTCTGTACTTAACACCTCGCCGTAGCCTGATAGGCGGTATGCGAGTGATGAAATAAAAAAAAAAAAAAAAAAAAAAGTACTAGATTTTATGTAGATATAATATCGGTGGAACCTGGAATCGCAGCTCTATCAGCAAACTGGGCAGCCCGTCAGGCCTGCAGGCGGCCACCATTTTCTTGTGGTTGAGCTGGCTGTTCCAAATATTTTACTATTAGCTCATTTGCTTGGCCTTAAGTTAAGGGTTGCTACATACATCTTCTACTTTCCTATTCTATGTACTTAAACATCGCCATAGCCCACAGGGCGGCATGCGATTAATGAAATAAAAAAAAAAAAAAAAAAATTGGCCTTAAGTGGTATACTTGGACACTTTGAAACTAGTGCGGTCTTTGGATACCTTTGGATTATCTTTCACGATATGAGGGTGCGGCCACTAGTCTCAACCACCGTAATCTCAGACATTTCGCTGTTGAAAGGACGCATAGCTCAATATTGACCACCTTTCAACTACACAATCAGAGAGCATCTTTGTGCAAAACGTAGTCTCATTCGATGTGCGGGCTGCCCACAGTGACAATGTAGTGAATTGAACCCTTGTTCATCAGTGTGTGCTAGCATTTGAAAAAGCGAGCGCACATGTGACTCTAACAGTGCTTGCATATCATAGGTACCAAAATGGAAGGTAGCAGACATAGGCGAAATGGAACTTGCATTACGATCACCGTCGTGTCTATAGACGCTAGGCGACCCTCCCAGCTCCTCGTACAAGAGTATCGAGAAGAGTACTAGTATCATTCGATACTGTTACTATCTACGCTGTGATAATTATGGTGTATCAGATGTAACACGTACAATTCCGAGGTCATACCGTCACTTCGGAGAATAAATACAGACGAATTTGTCATATTGGAATACAATGATTCGATATTGCAACAAGGGCTGCAGGCATAAACCTGGGTTTGCATATCTGGATGTCTAGTGCAAGGGAGTACAGGAGATGTGTGCGCCGACCTATATCCAGGTGACCAGGCTTATCGACAGAGCGGAATTGTCGCAAATGAGGTGATTACACCATGGCATCCGACGGACGTATAATGCCATTGAGCAAACTGTCCATCATGTCAACCAATACCGAACCGCAATTGACTCGCATCTTATTGTAGTTCTGAAGCATATCTTCTCCAAGTTGAGGTGTCCAATTCCAGTTTATGTGATGGCAAGTAAAGGTGGTTCCTTACTTAGGATACCCGAAAATAGCTTGAAGACGTGGGTACGCACAGTACCTCATACGTCGCTCACCAAATTACGCAGCATGGCTGGAGATAGGGAGCTGAATTCATTTCAAAACAACTCCGGCGTATGGGATTGTACAATAGTGCAATTGAAAATTAACTAGGGCACCTTCAATTACAACGCCCCTAATCGTTACATCCAGGGACATATTCAGCCATCTCCTAACTGTACCTAGCAGGGTATCGCCATAACCCCCAGGGCGGCAAGCGATTAATGATATTTAAAAAAAAAAAAAAAACCTAGCAGGTATGAACGAGGCCGATGGGACTGGCAGTAGAGAGGAGCTAACGTCAGTGTACTGGGGGGTAGGGGAAAATACTCAGAAGCGCTATGCATGCATAATGTGCGCCACCTGACCGGGGGTCAAAAGTGAAGTAGGTTGACTTTTTGTCGAAAAGTCTTCAGAACAATTGTATGGGTTTTACACAAAAAAATACGACACACGTAATTTTAACTGCATACAAGTCAATAAATTGTTGCATAATTATCACCCAACAGCCATAACAGAGCTAATCTGGCACACTTCTAACTAATGATAGGACCTGTTCTTTTGTTATTTTATCCCACTCTTCCTGAGGTTTTCCACCTTGTTTGTGCATTCATCGCGTACAATAATAATTCTGACATGCTGAACTTGAGTAGTTTCTCGATTGTGAATTTCATGACTGAACTTTTCATTTTGATATGTATGCAGGCTTCAGCAGGTGATTCGAGGCTGTGACTGAGAAATGGAGTTCTGTAAGTTGGTTGAAAAACAAAGAATTGAAGCGTGTTACTCTGTGAAGCGTGTAGGAAACTACAGAAAATACGTGTAGAATAACAAGTATTACATAACCAACAGGTCAACTCTATCCTAGCAACCATCCCTGTCACATTGTATGCACTTCTGAAGACTTACTCTTACCCCCGAGTACACAAGGAAATAAGTCAGGATGTCAGGCTGACAGAGGGGAATGGCGAACGCAAGAGCCGATTTTAGGGATTAGGATGCATTTTTTTTTTTTTTTTTTTTTTTTTATTTCATTAATCGCATGCCGCCTCGAAGGCTATGGCGATGTTTTAGATACATAATGTTGAAATGAGAATGAAAAGAATAATATGAAAAACTGAGATATCCCCGCCCGCTCTAAGTCCCAAGTTTACTCTTTCCCCGCCCAGTCCAATATCTCCGCCATGTTGACATTGACAGCAAACGTAAAATGCACTAATCTTGGCCATAGACGAGTGCATAAGGATGTTAATAGAAAAGGATATTGTTACATAGACTGTGAAGTAGCAATCGGCACGCTCGAGTTAAAAGGCCCGACTAGTGTAGTTCCACACGGGAGACGACGCAAAGAGTGAAAATATAACATATTTTTCTTCTATCTGAATCATCCCTCCTTACTGCGTCTGAACAAGGAATGTTGGAGTGCTGTGAGAGTGAGCGAAGGGCACAGAATACTTCGTAAAGAGAAAAGAGAGAGCCAATGAAACAGCGAGTGTCAGCAGGGACTGGGATCTCTTGGAACTGGGCGATCGCTTGGGACTGGGCTATAGATCGCTTGGGACTGGGCTATAACGTGCCCGATGTGGTAACGATCTGCCCCCCTGTAACGATCCTACATTTCACCCCCGCTTCGGCAACCTGCTCCTCATCTTTCAACCGCGATTATCCTGCATATCTCAGCGAATTCTACATATTTTGAACTCGCTTTACCCGCAGTTAATAGCTATGCGACAGGAAAGTAAGCCTGAAAACATTAACCGAGCAATCGCTTATGCATACAAACATCGGGAAGAGTCAATACCAAAAATTGCTTCCTACTTTGATGTAAAAGCTATTACATTACGTAGACGACTCGATGGGGTACAGAAAGGAAGGAAGGAGGCTCGCGAAAGGCAGCAATTGCTTACTAGAGGTGAAGAGAATGCATTAGAGGCCTGGGCACTTACAATGAGTGATATGGGCTTTCCAGTTCATTTGCGAATGCTGAGATCTATGGCTGTTTTAATTCTGCAGCGAAGGTTTAGCAATGCAGTTCCAGGAGATCGGTGGCATGAGAGGTTTTTACTTCGACATCCCATAGTTAACAGCAAATATGTACAATATCTTGAGCGCATTCGGCATTCGCAAGGGACAAATATTCCAGCGCAGAAGGCATTTTATCGGTCACTCCGGACTACAATGCGCCAACTTAAGATCACCCCTGACAACCTCTGGAACTATGATGAAAAGGGTATTATTATGGGCATTGCAACTGGCAGGCAGAAATGTATTGTTCGAGCAGGTCCAAGGCGAAAAATTGCAGTTACTGATGGCAATCGAGAATTTGTTACTGTCATAGAGACAGTAAATGCTGCTGGTCACATCATTCCTCCATACCTTGTCTGGCAGGCGAAAACCCATAGAGAAGGCTACTACGGTGCTGAGGGTGTCCATAAACTTCCTGCAACTTTTGGACGCTCGCCTAGTGGATACATGGATGATGAACTAGGTGTTGAGTTTATAAAATATCACTTTGAGCCATATACTCGCCCCGTGAACCCTACCACTACCTCCACTACCTCCACTGCCTCCACCACCCCTGCCTCCACCGCCTCTACCGCCTCCACCGCCTCTACCGCCGGCACCCCCATAGCAACCGGCCTTCCTACAAGCACTATACATGACAAACGCAGTATAATTATTTCGAGCGATTCACTGACCTTACCTCCCTCTAATATATCCGAATATCCTTGGCGCCTTTTAATTGTTGATGGTCACTCTTCCCATGTCGCTTACCAAGTCGTTGAATATGCACTCAATCACCGGATTCAAATGCTTTGTCTTCCCCCACATTCAACTCATTTAATGCAACCTCTTGATGTTGGATGTTTCTCTCCTCTCCAAAGACACTGCCGCAATGGCTTACAAGATTGGATATATCAAAAGCCTTGTGATATTTTGCGCAAACCTGACTTCTGGGAAATTCTTTGTGGTGCCAGACAATCTACTTTTACTACCGATACTATTTTGGGTGCATGGCGGGGGTCTGGATGCTGGCCTATTGATCCCGACAAAGTTATTCCTCCTCAAGTTCAAGCGACAATGACGGTCAATTCAGATCTCTCTATATTAGATACTCCATCAAAGCAAATAGTACTACGAACTGCTCTGGACAAGGCAATTTTGACTCCACATACACGCAAGACTGTGATGGATCATGTATTGTTTCTGGAGGAAAAGCTAACAAAATATACGGTGATTGAGCCTAATGCTACAACCTTCAAAGCTCTACGGAATGGTTTTTTTTTTTTTTTTTTTTTTATTTCACGTAACCCCGCTTGCAGCTGTTCGCCATGGCAGGGTCCCTGGACCGAAGTCCTTCTGGCCCGGAGACAGGCACCTGTGCAACTACATACAAAATCGTCCCCTGTAAAAACACACAACGATACTATGACTTCGGTGATGTGGAGGAACACAAAGCGAAAGCCCAATCCCCCAAGAGAACAATTAAGCACGAATACTCAAATATCCCCCCAGAGAATTAAGCAGTCATATCCATCTCCTCCACATCCCTCCCCTTCCCCTTTCCGTCCACCTTTGTTATTCTGTCCCAGTCATACAAGCACGAGTGGTACCATTTGCCTGATAACCGTACCTTCGCTGGTGTTTGACTATCTGATTCTACCTCCCCCTCCAGGTAGATAACAATCGAGCTAGTCTTCTTTCCCTCCCTCCTTTCTTTTCTCACCAACCATCTTGCCGCAACAATCTTCCCCATCCATGGGTTCGCCTTTTCCATCCACTCTCTTACTTTCCCAAGTTTCTTCGTCACCGCTATGCCATGCACCACAACTGCCCGGCCAGATTGCGGGAGCCTTTCTTTCTGGGATGTTCTTGCTTTCGGAGATGATGTTGGAGGCTTCTTGTTCTGCTTGGGGGGTTGGTACTGGACCCCCTTGCTGCGTTTTTGGATTGAGAAGCGGTGGACCTTGTTCGGTTTTTCGGTGGTGCTGCTGGAGGTGGGTTGGTTTTTTGTGCTAGGGGTGTATTTGGTGGAATGCTTTGAGAGACGATTGCTGCATATGACAGCGGAGGTATTGTCTCTGGCTCGGTCTGTGTTTCCCCTTCCTTTTGCCTATAACTTCGCTGTGTGGGAGCATAGTTCTTGCAACGTTCCCCTTTCGCTGCTGCTGCGAGTAAATCTATGCGCTGGTGTACGTGTCCGAGATAGCCTAGGAACAAGTCTGTTGGCTCGAAGTTTGGTCTTTTCATAAGGTCTTCTATACATTTCTGGATATGAATAATGATATCTCCCACTGCCTCAAGCATACAAGTCATATTAACTCCACCAAGTTTTTCAATGATTGACTGGAGCAGTGGGGCCTCGAGACGAGTACTTCTGGCAAGTGTTGTCTTGGCACCTGAAGATGTGTTTTTCGGTGCCGGGCTGCCCAATGCCGCGAATCGATTGGTTCGATCCATGGTGGAAGTGCCAAGAAGTCAGGGGTAGTAGTGTGCTTGTCAACGGAGCAGGGAGCTGAAATCTCCTCAAAACTTAACCCCCAAGGGAAACTTGAGGAGTTGGGTTTTTTGGAATAAAGGTTAGATCTAAAGACTCAGCGCACTGAGAGCTTTCGATCTATGTATGTTTCGCTGGGGGGGACGCTGTGGTTGCAGAGTGGCTTCCGAGTGCTCGTCCTGTCGAAGTGGTTGTCGCTGACGTCTACGGAATGGTAAGATGGTCAAAAAAGCTCCGGCTGGTAGTTTGAAGCATATTAAAGGCCCTCGGACTCTTAATCGAGCGTATATTGAATCCTCTCGACAAGCCGAAGTCAAAGCAGCACTGGAAGCAGAGGAAAAGAAAGAGCGGAAGAGGCTGGAAAAGGAACAGAAAGCAGTAGAGATGATAAGAAAAGAGGAAGAGAAAATTCAGAAGGCAGAGGAGCGACGAAAAATAGCTGAGGATAAGAAAGAAGCTGCTGAAGTGAAAAAGCAGCTAGCAGCGGAGGAGCGAGAAAGAAAGGCAAAAGAGAAACAAGAACAGAAAGAAATAGCTGCAGCTGAGCGGGCCGCAAAGAGAGGTCGTGGGGAACTCGCGGGCGAGGCCGGGGCCGAGGAAGGCCTTTGGTTCAGGAGGTGGGAGGGTCCGAACACCTGCTAGGGGGGGGGGTGAAGGAGGTTCCAGTAGTAAATCTCGAGCCACAGACCTCTTCTATCATACCTGATGCCTCAGACGAAGTTACTGCTACTATCTCTAGTGCTTCATCTACCACTACGTC
Source organism: Kalaharituber pfeilii (assembly GCA_015179045.1). Classification (NCBI taxonomy): domain Eukaryota; kingdom Fungi; phylum Ascomycota; class Pezizomycetes; order Pezizales; family Pezizaceae; genus Kalaharituber; species Kalaharituber pfeilii. The sequence continues at coordinate 22,661 of WHUZ01000164.1, forward strand.
AAGTCCTAGTATTCCTGGATCACCTGAGGACTCTGAGGACACTGATGATGATATTGAGGTACAGAGATTAGCTCGAGAATGTGAATTTCTTCTATATATTTGAAGGTGCGTGTATCCTATATAATTCCTATATACATTTATTAACTTTAACTGAAAAGACTAGTGCTAGGCGAATGATTATTACTCATTTTCTATATTATTTTACTGATTCTGAGAACATTGAGCTATATTATATGCAGGGAGGGGTTAATTCATATAAATTATGATGAATTTGGTTATAGTTATTGGAATTTTGGCTTTTTCCTTATTATGATAGTATATTCAGATTCAGCGGTATCAAATTGATATAATACTATGCAATTTCCGTAGTCGCAATATATCCAGTAATAGGTAATAGGGCAAGGAATGCATGACGAGGAGTGCCAAGAGAGTGGATCGTTACAGGGGGGCAGCTCGTTACCACTTCGGGCACGCTAGGCCTAGCTCCCTCGCCATAGCCCGAGGGTGGCACGCGAGTGATGATATAAAAAAATAAAAATATAGGCCTAGCAGAGCAGAGTAAGAAGGGCTACGGAGAAATGCTAGCAAACAACGGGCTGGGGTATTCGGGCGGACCAGAGTTAAGCAGGAGGAAAAAAGTACATATGACATGTGAAGTGTGAGAAACGGGGTTTATGCAGCATGTTGGAATGGCCACGCTTGCAACAACAGTTGTTGCCGTTGTCGGATTTTTTTTTTTTTTTTTTTTTTATATCATTAATCGCGTGCCGCCCTAAGGCTATGGCGATGGTGTGCTAAATACATAGGAAAAAAAAAAAAAAAGGTTAAAATCACGCCTCCAGAAACAGCTCGCCTAAAACAAAACACCAATCCTAATCCTAAATACATGTGTTATCCGCGGACCTTCTAGTAATGCGGATTGCGCCCAGTATGTACCCCTACTTTCGTCCCCTCTCCGACTCATACCGGGTGGATCTGAGCCACCGTCCACTGAGCCTCACCTTCTCAACGTCCGTCTCTTTGTCCAAATACACCACCACGGAGCTCGTTCTCTTCCCTTCCTTCTCCAACAACGCCTTCTGCCTAAGCCAACGAGCCCCCGTGATCTTTCCCAGACCCTTGTTCGCCGCTTGCAGCCAGTCCTTGATCTTCCCCAGGTCTTTCCTTAGGGCGATCCCGTGTACGACGATGCCGATGTTTCTTTTGGTGGAGGCATCGGGCTTGACTGATGTCGAGGTGGTGGCGTGGCCCTTCTGGTGGCGCCGAAAAGCCTCCCCTTGACTCGGGAGCGGTCTTCGGCCCCCTTTGTTTTGGGAGGGTGGTGGTGGTGGTGACGGTGTGTCTGTTGACGGCGATGCCGATGATGATGAAGCCGATGGGTGTGGCGGTGGTGGCGGTGCCCCCGCAGGTGGAGGCGGTGGTGGTGGCGGCGGTGGTGATGGTGGTGCTGCCCTGGGTGGTGCTTCACCAAGGCGAGGAGCCTTCCTCTTCCTCGTCCGGGTCGAGGTCGGCGGTGACGCCTCCCGCTTCTCCTTCCCTTTGACGGGTGGCGGAGGTGGTGGTGGTGGTGGTGGTGGCGGTGGTGGTGGTGGTGGCGATGGTGGCGGCGGTGGAGGTGGTGATGGCTCCGTGTGTACGCACGTGATGGGGCTAAGCCCCATCTTCAGTGGTGGAGGTCGTGGTGGAGCCAGGTGAGAGCGGGGGGCCGATTTGCCATAGTCGTCGAAGGTGAACCCGAGGTAGTCTCCCTTCTTCGGGGGTTCAGCCCCTTCATTCTCTCCCCACATGCCCCATTTCCAGTATTCGACGAGGGTTTCGAAAAAGGCTTGCTTCTCCTCGTCTCTCATGGCCGTCCAAGTCCGGGGCCTCCTAGCCGGTGTCGGTGGTGGGTACCTCCCCTTTGGCGGCATGCTTATTGGCTTATGCGTGTGGTACTTGGCGCCGGGGTGGTGTGGTCGATCTGTTGGCAACGGGTTGTTGAGCTGACGGATTCTCAGAATTTCTCCCCTCGGGGGAAACTCGCTCTGTCGGGTATTTGAGAATAAAAATTAGATCAAAGTACTCGGCTCGCCGAGAGCTTTCGATCTATGTAGGTTTCAGCGGGGGGGACGTTGTGGTTGCGGAGTCGCTTCCAAACGCTTGTCCTGAGGTGGTTGTTGTCGGTCGCCGTTGTCGGAGAGCGAAGGAACACAAGCCGGTTTGTCAGAACCTCTTGGAGTGGGAACAAAATCTGCCCACTGTTACCTAACAGCCGCACTATGAGGGTCCTGAAAGAGCTTAATTGGAATACCATTTCGTTCACCTATGCCTCATAGTTATCTCCGGAATTTTCCTAACCTGGTCAATGACTTGATGAGTTGCAGTGGATCTTTGGACGACACGCGAGTACCGATTGAACACAAACAATAACATCGAAATATTGCACTTGCCTGATGCAATTTGACCCTTTTTGCTCCAATTATTTAGACATATGAAATCACTAAGCGAAAGTCTTGGTGATTGCAATCTGAACGCTATCAGCGAGAGGGTCTAGAGTGAAAGAAAATTGAGATATTTCAGTAATGATCCGGTTAACTTATACAGGGTATAGAACAATAGTATGGTACAGGATTCTACTTCGGCAGCATGATTGCGATATAACATATTGAAGTTTATTATCTTACTTATAAGGTACTAAGTACAAAAACAAGCTACTTGAAAGAAGCCTATAGCTTTATTACATAAACAACAGTAGTAGAAAGAATTTTTGAAATAGGAAACAATAGTATAAAGTTTATAATTACAGTTATAGAAGAAGAGCTAAAACTATTAAACTAGTTAAAAAAAGTTATAAATATTAATAAATACTTAAACTTCAAAATTTTAATATAAAATTATTAAGTTAAAGCTTAAAATATATTTTTATTTTATTTTCTTTTAAAGAACAACTTTTTAAATATATTAATTATATAAATTTACTATTATTTTAACTATTATAAATAATTTAATATATTACTTTTATAATTGGTATTTAAGCTAAAAATTTAATATAATTTAGTCTGAATTAGCAACACGGAATCGGATTATCCAACTTCCACAACGTACCAACATTAGACGTTGACCGCCTTACAGTGCTACCAACTACAGAAAGCAAGACCTTGAATACGGTCTCCGAAAGAACTGGATGCATAGAACCTTATTAATTCATGAGTATTCCGCGGTCGCTACTTCCAAATTAATTCCAACATCAGAAAAGTAAAGAAAACAAAGAAAAAATCTCTCGCCATAGCCCATAGGGCGGCATGCGAGTACTGATATGTTAAAAAAAGAAAAAGAAAAAGAAAGATTCAATTAGGTAATAGTAGAAGTTTCGCATAATCCTAGTCGAATTACGTCCCTCTTCAACGTGTTATTGCAGCATTCATCAGTTATCCTAGTCCTGCTCTTTTCTATCCTTGATTATCTGTCAAGACTACAAAAATCCATGATACCAAGCCAGCAGGGCCACCGCACCAAAATATGATGTGCCAACGATTTTTCTAGCTGTTGCCGCTCCTGTGTGTTGGACAGGTGGGTTGGTTCTTGTTGGGGTTGTTTGGTTAGGTGTGAGATGAGGATTGGGATTCATTGGATCGTCATCTTCAGCAGTGTCTGCAACTATCTGAACAGGGCCGTCAGGACCTGGGACGGTGGTTGCACCAGGCTTCGGTGGAATTAAAACCTAAATTGTGACGGGATCAGTGGCTGCAGTTCGTCATGAAAGGTACTTCATATGACTCTGCAACTTACTTTGTCTATAATTTGAATTACTCCATTTTGAATGATGCTGTTCTTTCCGATAATTTTTGCATTATTGATATAGGTATCCATTCCTTTACGAGTGACGACAAAGCTTGTTCCACTTTTAGTCTTGTAGCTCCGCCCATCTTGAAAGGTTGGAGTGTATCCGATAAAGCCAGAAATGATGGTGTGGTAGTCGAAGATGGCTTGCAGCTCCTCGGTACTGAGGGTTTCTGGGTCAATGCCAGCAGCAGCAAATGCACCTTGGGAGGGGGCAAGGAATGTGATTCTGTTGGATCCCTCGAGGGTATGTAGCGTCCCAGGGAGCCTGCTGAGGAGTGGGTCTAGGTATGTAAGTCCAGCATCAGAGATGGCTCCAGAAAGGTTCCCCGCAAGCTTGAAGAAGCTAGTAAATTATAATTAATAGCCGTAAACGGGGATGAAACAGGAAAACACTGTCATCAGCAAATGGAAATTACTAACCTGTCCGTGATATGGAAAATACCATTATCAAAGCGATGTCCTTGTTCCAAAACATAGGACACTTGTCCAGATCCAGAGTACATTTTCCCTACCCATTGTGGCGGGGGAGGTGGTTCATTTATTGGTCGCTCTACCGCGGACTTCGATGTGTTTGGCTCCCTCACCTTTGCTCCGCTAGGACTCGTTTGGTTTCTGCCCGTGGTCTGGACCTCTCCTTCACGCTTCATCTCTTCCCAGTTCTGAGTAGGACCTGAATTTTGAGCCACCTGATTGTTGGCTGCTGCGTTTCCAAACCCATCGTCCGCACGTCGAAACTTTATTCCGTCCCGTTGATCGCCAGATGTGGCTAATAACCAGGCTGCTACTGCCTCATTGGTAGGGACATAGACGGCGATGTCTTTGTGAGATAAAAGGTCGCTTGGGTTATCCCTAATAAAGTCGGCGAAGGCTGTGAGCCCAAGTGCACGAAGTGCTTCGTCGAAACTTTGTGCGTAAACATTAAAGGCATTCAGAGACACCATGCACTGCAGTAGCAGAAAATTGTGCAAGCAGGAACTAAAGGCTTTCATTTGGAGGGTTTAGCAGACAGAGATTCCGATTTTGTGGTGTGATTCGGTGTATATCACGTTCCTCCTTCTTTATATCTACGTTCCGCACTTTGATGACCATGATGAAGGGGCACATGGGCCAGTTTATATAACATTTTGGGCTATCCTTGTGGGCATTGGAGTAAAGAGACCCTCAGGTAGGATCCAGACCACTTATGAGAAGGATCAGCAACGGGGGCAACTTCATCAGTGTGATCACGACAACATCATTTCAGCCTCAGTAAATTTGGGATTACTTCAAGCAACCAATTCATCAACTATTTAAGGATCCTCGTAAAAATCCTGGTACAGAGCATGGAGTGTTAACCTTTTCAATCTTGTATCCTCTTGCCAAATCAAGAGATGCGACCAATGATAAAAACGTAATGTGACCATGTAGGAAGCAAATGCAGCCAAATTCCCTAAGGCCGCATCCTTATTATTGCCTCCTCACTCGAATCGCTTCTAAAAGGTTAGTAAAATGATTATCGTCTGTTGTTGCGCTAGATCGCCACGCCTTGGATATAGTAACCCTTACAACAGTACTACTACTCTACTATTATACGACTTTAATTTCTTATAACCAATTATAAGTCCTATAAGTCTTTTAGCATAGGTGTTACTATTCTACACCGTTCGCTAGCAGCCAAACTCCGCGAACTGGGGTGCGCCATTCGCGAATGGCCGCCCTGCCATGGCGGAAACCTGCAAGCGGGGTCACGTGATATATATAAAAAAAAATTTCGCGAATGGCCAGGAACACTATAGAGTTCACCAGTGGCTACGCCGCTTAAGAACAAGACCTTATACTAATCTGTGTCTAGATCTTCGTCTTCTTCCTAAATGGGAAGCAGAGCGCTCGGCGAATTGTCATCAACATATCACTTTCTCAGCAATGCTGAGTTCGCTCCAAGTGAATGCAGGAATAGATAATAGAATCAGAATATCACAATATATATTTGAAGACTGCAGCAGGGATTTATGGTAGGAATTGAACGAATGTCAACAGTAAAAGAGAGTTGTTATGACTACGTGAATGATAGCAGAACAAACCACCCTCGACTTGGGCTAGTAGAAGAGACGGAGGTCATGTTAGGTGCCAAATGTGTGTATGTAGATGATGTAGGTAGGAGTTTCTCAACCTGGCGTGCGTATACAGGTCCCTGCCAGAGGCTGGTAGACTCTATGCGGTGTGACGCGGCTAAAAAAAAATATATAAAAAAAAAATACGCATTTTACAGGATGCCAAGATTCTGGGTTATTATAGAGCGACAGGTATTTATGGATTGCAAGTTGCCCCAAAAATACGAACCACAGTCGTCAATGCGCACGTCGATCGCTAAGCCTTCTCATCGTACACAAATGTGCTCATGAACATCCTCGATGCGTCAACATTAACGTTTCTTATGAATTCTAGTTGACATGAATTGATAGGCAAACCCTATAGCTAGCTGAGGGCTCTTCTAATGGTAAGGATTACCGGAGAGGGCTGATAAAGTTATCAATGACAACAGTGGAAACTTTTCTCATGGTCCCCTCAATTGACCATACACTGCTCATGCACAGATTAACGAATTGCTAGCTGCTGCCATGGCTTTATCATTCTGCGAAAATATGGGTCGAGGTCTCCATCTGGACAAATTTGTACTGGAGAGTAAAACTTATGAGCAAAAAGTGTATTGCGGAATTCTAAGTGGTACCCATATTTTCCATTGCTACAATAAATCACGCGCAATGAACTACCAGAACAATTTTCATGAGTGAGATATTCTTTGTGTAACTCGACAACGGGTTCCACTCTTTCTCATGAAGCTTATATCAAGTCCCTCCATTCCCAGCTTTATTTTATCTCACTGGCCGAGTTGCTGATATCGCTTTTTATGGTGGTCCGTCACGTGCCTGAGTTTAACTGAATGAAAGGTTGAGTTACCAATCATGTTTCGAACGTAGGCACATGGCTCGTGCTCTTGCAGTGGAAGCATCACTCATGTGGCCGACTTTGTCAACAAAGCCCCCTGTTTCTTTTTGTGTATGTGTGTCGTTGCTCGTATTTAGGGTTCCGACTATGGGAAAAAGTAATATTGCCCAATGCTACCCCAAAGCATAGATGTAATTTATCCATATCTTGAAATCCTGCCATGTCCGACTGGCAATGCACTGTGAGTAAAAAAGCAAATTAATACTGACTTCAACCAAATGCTCACTGGCGCAAGAGAACTCTGAATATGGCAGATTGATAGTCGGGCAGTCGAATCAATACCATTCGAAGGAAAAGCTCCCAGGCTCGAAATTCATTGCGGGAAATAAACTAGCTTGTGCATCAAGAATGACGGATTATGATTGGTGCATTGGCAGCGATCAGCAGCAGCATGCCTACCACCCTCCGTTCTCTTGCACAGATTGTAGACGCTACAATTGCATCCATGCCACCACCTCAAAGACGAACTCCCCTAACCAGCGCGAATTTTGCATATCCAGCAGACGACATGCCTCGCCTCCAGGCGTATGCTTTGTCTCAAGGATTTTGCGGTTGTCCAAACTGGAGGCTCTAAGAGAAATTCCTAATCATTTACTAGTTTTAATACTAATATATACTAGTTAGATGAATTTGGTTTTAACGTCTAGTTATCATACTAAGATACTACTTCTCGACGCTACAGGTATAACTAAGGCCTTAGTTGATGTTAAAAGCGACGGCATCGTTAAACATCAATTGTATGAATGGCATATTTCACCGTGAGCGGCAGCCCGACCTTCAAAATTTTGTACCAGCTGTTGCTGAAATTTCCTTAAGGTGGCAAAAAAAAAGGTCCGGCAAGGAAGCGGGCTGGTGTAGAGCTGGCACAGTATCACGAAAATCAGCGGGCCCAGGTAAGAAATGAGCTCATATGACAGGGAACGCAAGATATAAGTCTGGTGGAGTCCTGACACGCGCTCTCACTTGCTCCACATTAGCCTCCTATATGTTCCTTGCATGTAGATGCCTTGAGAAATTGAAAAATAACGCACCTCGCCTCTTACTCATATGCAAGCCTGGCATTGCTATCTGAAGACTTGTGCAGTCCCCTGTAAGCACCCCTACGAGCATAGCCTACCCTGAGAGGTCTCACCAGGCATGCCGTACTGAAAAATTCCATATGTCCCATTCGTCGATTTGTCTCACCTCTCGTATTCGTCATAGCCCGAAGGGCGGCATACGAGTAATGATAAAAAAAAAAAAAAAAATCACCTCTCGTATAGCATCTCCAACCGGACATTCTGCTGCATCGAAATATTGTATAGCTGGAACACCACTTCAGGTATGATTGGATCCTGTAGGTTGGATATTGAGTGAGATCACCTCACGTACATCTCACCTGACCTGATCCAGCACCTTTTTGTTTGTTTGATATCACTACTCACATCACGCCCTGAAGGGGAATGGCGTGGCAGCCTAGCCAATGGCGGAACATTAATGGAGCTGATGCATCTCTGGGAATTTGCTATGCAGCCCTCCACGTTTGGTTATTATTGATGCAGCAGGGATTGCTAGAATTAGACCCACGGCCTGCGGCTTTGGGATATTGAACTCATGCGATGGGGGTCCCAATAGCAACAAAAACATTCCATTATTTGCATTTGTGCTGGCAGTGGAAAACCAGCTGAGCCACCAACTGCGTTAAACGGACACCACCCTTGCGCACACAAAGTACGTTTATCTTTTACGCACTTCTAATCTGCGGCAAATATTGGTAATTTATACTTAATTGTCACCAACAGCAACGACTGTCCGACGCTCGTATATTTCTTCAACGGATCCTCAGCCCTTGTGAGACCTGTATCAAGGAAGCTTCCTTCTGTACCCGTCGTTTGCTAAGGTAAAGAATCCTTCAAGGTTGAACTAGTTTTATCCTGCTCATACCATACCCTTTGCTAACATAATCGTTGACCAGCCTGCATCTGAAAATCCGCTATCAACTCCTACTGCGTCTTCACGATGGACGTTTTCACAGACCCCGCTCCGGAAACGTACCTCAAATGGAAAAAATTTACGATGCCCGACGATCATGGTGGGAAAACTGCCATCGCCATGTCCACCCGTTCGGCGGGATTGTTTACCGCGCTCTACACCTTCTTAATTGTAGGCATATTCACCATTGGCTGGAACGTCCTGATCTCCATCATTCTGCTTCTTTTCACCCCCAAAACCATGACTCGTACCACATACATCGCAGTTGTGGCAGCGTGGAATGCAAATGAGCCTATACAGGCATCATTCTTGATGCTTAGACACACGCTCCACGTTCTTTCGGGGGCAATACAGAAGTCCTATCCCGGCGAGCTCACCTGGAAAGCGTTCTGGTTTGACCTTCTCATATTGATGACAGCCTTGGGTACTTTCGCCGGCAGCTTTACTCTCGGGCTGATTTTCCCGGATCTTCTCGTCATCGGGTCTGCCGCTCCAGCCAATGAGCGAATAGTATATTACCCACGCTATGAAAACACTTCGACGGTTCTGGCAAGAGTTCGGAAGCTTAAATATAGCAGCATGGGAGCATTGCGCGCAGTGGGCAGCATTGAGGGCTCTGAAGTCACACTTAGGACGCGGGTGAATGTCGACCGAACAGCAACTCCTGGTCACAAATCTGAAACTCGATACACCATCCATTACGACTACAATGTAACTGGCGTTGACATGGGGCTACAGAACCTCGGCAAGCTTGCGGTTCAAGTCCGAGGAACATGCGACTTTCAAGATGACTGGTATGAGGACAAGTTCACCAAACTAAACAGCACTCGAGTGTTTGAGCGATACAACTTGTGGCCAGACGTTGAATCATTTCCTGACCTTCATGTTAGCAACAGGAAGAAAGACGGAGTGGAACTCAATTATGGCTTGCCACATGCCCTTTTTAAGCCGGTGCAGTACAAGTCGGATTTGCTGAACCAGGAAACCGGAAGGAGCTTTTACATTATTATCCCAGCCACAGCTGGCAGGGCTGCTACAGGCCAATCCACGGATGCATGGTATGCTACCGAAGAGGACCCAGATGCTGCACCAAATCAATTCCAATTCAAAGTTAAGACAGGTCGCCCACCTCTCAGGTGTCAGCAGAATGACACCTGGTCTTACGGTAGCTGGAAGGGTACGATGAAGGGCCTGTTCAGTGGTGAAGCTGATAGCCCACACATCAACATTCTGCCCGCCATCAAAACAATATTAATGTCAGAGTTTTCGTTCCCGATGGTAGTGAATATTGGGCAGTCCCTTACCGCCGGGGCGCTGAAATCGGCCACTCGTATGTTGCAGGGAGATAACGCAATTGAAATTGATGCTGCGGCAGCTTATGAGGATATGGAACGCTTTGTGCTTGCGGCATTCGTTGCTACACGAGATATTTTCCGTGATGCTGCAATGGGTGGTTTGGCGTTGGGGAAGCAAGGTGTGGACAATGTGCTGGATGCCCCAGACGGAACGAAGATTGCGGGCACCGGAGATTTCGTTTTGGTCAGCAGTACGGTGGCGTCGCTGCGGCTTGGATATATCATCGCAATTCCGACAATTCTAGTTGGCTTAGCACTTCTCAGCAGCTTGTTTAAGATTGGAAGGCGAGTGGCTAATTTCAACACTAACCCAGGGAGATTCAGGCGATTTATAATGCTTGTTACCGGCTTGCAGGCCACCCAACTTTACCGAATGGTTGACCAAATACTGGCCGCTGTGGAAACTCTTGACGGAGATGAGAACTCGACCAAGGAACAGTACCCGCAAGTAAAACAGGCGCACTGGAGGAATCAGACAGGGTTAACTCCGTTTGTTGTTCCGATCTCAGGCCCCGGAGATGGAAGTTCTGAAGTTGTCCTGCCCCAAATGCGGGTGACAAATACAGCGTTGACAAGGTTGGGTAACGCAAAGGCAGACCCGGATACAACGTTGGGTGACGCACAGACAGACCCGGAAAAGGGTAACCAGGTCAAAAAGAGTGCAGGCAGAGATTCTTATTTGATCCTGACGGCTACACCTCAGCAGCTCAACCAACATGCACAAACACCCGACAAAGAGCTGGTGACCTGGTCAAAACTTAAGCGGCAGACAGGAGCGGAAGAAGAAGCAAAGAAGACTACACATATGGAAAGCAAGGATGCAGTAAAGACCACCGTGACAGAAACATCTGATCATACTGCGGCGGCGCCTTCATTGGATATAAGTAAGATTTGAAGAAGGAACTATTAACAGACTGGTCATAGCAGCATCCTCCTGACGACTGGCTGAAATTATGTGGCCAAGCAGTCTCCACTCGCGGCAGAGCTTTTGCTATATTTTTCGTTAGTTCAATTTACTTTGAGGGTTGATTTTTTTTTTTTTTTTATATCATTACTCGCATGCCGTTTGAGGGTTGAGGGAGCGTAAGGCAAATCTTGATATTCTTTTCGCTGAGCACCGTTGGAGTGATCGTGGGCCTTTTCTTGTTGCTAGCGTTCGGGCTTGCTTGGAAACTTGAGGGTACCTATATGATCATGGAAGTGAGAAACTTTGGAGTTTGATATGCTGTTCGATTGGTCGCTAGGGAGAGTATTACGTGTACTTAGTTAAATGGAAAATATGTGTGTCAATTAAGTGCAAGTAGGATTTTGCGTTTGAATTAGTGTATGCAACGGGTCGGAGCGCAGGGTCGATTAAAGAACCGACCCGCAGAGCCCCACTGGCAGGGGTACCTTTCAGGTTCACACCGAACACTTTTCTGCAGAAGCCTGTTTTTGCGAACGTACCTTCAGGTACTATGTCGTGTATTGTAATAATCGTATATAGTACTTCAGTACTAGGGTGGGTGCGAGGCTAGCAAGGGAAAGTATAGGTGTAGCGGTACAGGATAAGGTCTAGTGAGTATTGGAGCCATAAAGTCCGCATGAAGTACCTGCGCATTTCATACCAGTTCCACAATCATCCATAATTTTTCACCGCTACAGTTATCCTACCACTCATCTCAATATTTTATCACTGCTATTTATAATATAGCTGTATGCAAGCACCTCTAGTACCAGATGAGGCTTCACACAATATTAGTTGGAATATCTAATATATACTTTGCAGTGTATAATACGAAGAGAAGAAGGTTGTTGATTGTATGTGCTACAGTACAGAAAGTCTGTATATGTGATATTGCCTCACGTGTTGCCCTTATCTCCACGTGCCTTCCATGCCAAGCTTGCCTTTTACCTATTCCGTCGCCGGCACCACATCCGACCGACCTTGACCTATCAACCTCAACCCTCAACCTCAACCTCAACCTCAACGACCAAAGACAAGGCGAACCACAGCGAGACCTCGGACATCACAGCGATATAGCAGAAACAAAGTGAAAAAGAACAAGTGAAACAGACAAAAACAGCAACAACTTTCTGCAAGATCAAAAAAGACCTCGTCGCTACTCCGCTCAAAGACGTCAAAGTGACTGGATGAGATGACCCTTCCACAATAACTTCCGAAAACACAAGAAACTGACAGGAGATTAACAGAAGTGCGAAATGTCAAAGAAATGGACCAAATCCGCCGATTTCAATATCATTTTCCACCCCCCCTTGAAAAAAAAGCGGGCCCATCGCAAAAAAGGAAAGAAGCAGATTATCAAGCAAGCGAAGTAAGGAAAAGACAGGGAAACGAACAAACGAAATTAAGCGAATGTGCAAACGGCTCAATACAACCGAGGTCTATACCTACCAACCTGCGTACATATCAACATCTCAACTCAGTGTTCCCAACGGGCCGGCCAGGCCAGGCCAAGGGTATGGCCTGGCCGGCCTGGGCCATAGAAATCTAGGCCTGGGCCGGCCTGAAACATTCAGGCCGGCCGTGAGGTCCGCCCGCGCCGGTCCAGGCGGCCTGAATGTTTCAGGCCGGCCCAGGCCGCCCAGGCCGGTCCAGGCCATTCAGGCCATTCAGGCCATTCAGGCCATTCAGGCCATTCAGGCCATTCAGGCCATTCAGGCCGGTCCAGGCCATTGAGGCCATTCAGGCTACAGTGTGAGTTAAGTTTTTTTTTTTTTTTTTTTTTTTTTTATTTCACGTGACCCCGCTTGTAGCTGTTCGCCATGGCAGGGCAGTGAGTTAAGTTATACAGTAGCTATATACAGAACGTACTCTAAATTCTACTCTAATGTTTAGGATTTTGCTTGCTGATTTTACACCGCCAGTATCGCTTTCCATTAGCCATGCACAGCTTCACCATACTGTCAAATCCAACTTTGTCGCACCAGATTTTTGTAACCCAAATTCCAGAAGACTCGATATCGGCATCAGATGGGACTGCAGGGAATCGTCGATGCAAGATCAAAACTTGAACTGCACTATGGAGAGTGAAAATAGTAGAATACTAAAGGAATCATCATCGCCAGTACCGGTGGTTGGAATGTCTGTCTCCCTGCAATACTAATAAGAAATTAGTATATAGTCAAGCGATACAAAAAAAAATTACTTACCTGAATACCTGCGAAAAGCGCTGCTCAATAAAAAAAAGTCTAGATAGTTATCCGAAAATATTGGAAGGTTCATATTAAACCCGTGTCCAAGTAACCTGAAGGTGGCCCCTGAAATAGCCTCATAACCAGCCCTCCTGCCCCTAAAATTGCTTAAACGGCCTGAATGGCCTGGACCGGCCTGGACCAGCCTGGGCGGCCTGGGCGGCCTGGACCGGCCTGGACCAGCCTGGGCGGCCTGGGCGGCCTGGACCGGCCTGGACCAGCCTGGGCGGCCTGGACGGCCTGGACCGGCCTGGGCGGCCTGGGCCATCTGGAACCTTGGCCTGGCCGGCCTGGGCTGTTTCAGGCCTGCCAAGCCAGGCCGCCAAGCCGGCCGGCCCAGGCGGCCTGGTCGGCGGCCTGGCCGGTTGGGAACACTGATCTCAACTTCTCAAGATCTTCACGCCCCCCCAATGCGGTTCAGTCCCCCTCTGCATCCAACGCCTCAGAGTCATCATCTTTGACCTTGTCCACCCCCCTACGTGGATAGAACTTCTTGATTCGGTCTCTGGAGATCACGGAATCCATGGGCGTGCCACCTAACTCTACGAGAAGGTAGGTTCCCCTGTCACGTTTAATTGACCTGATGTTGTAGGGCCCCATCCACCGATTTTCAAGCTTTCTGGACCACTGCTTGTCAAGCTGGCTATTGAACACGAGAACCAGGCCCCCGATTTGCAGCTCCTGCGCTCGCTCCTTGTGTTTGGCGTCGAAAAACCGCTTATTGTCCATCCGGCTTTTTCTCAGACTCTCCACAGCTGTTTTCAAGCGCTCCTCTGTTGCAACGTATACAATTGGCTCTCCATTAATCATTCTCATAGAGTCGTCTTCCTCGACTATAATATAACTAGCCTTGAACATCTTGGATTCTTTCTCTCGAAATTGCGCTGCGACCCATTCTCGTAACCATTTGATTTTACCATCCTTTTCTATGGGCACTGTAACCCAGAGTGAGTCACCTACCCCTCTTGCCCAAGGTATAGAACTGGTCCTCACCGATGAACATCCACTCGCGCTAGAGCCTTCCTTAACTCTTCACAAGATTCCCCCCCATGCACGCCCCTATCCCAATAGCACTCTCGGCTATTAACTCTATTTGCTGTGGGCAGATAATCACGATTACCAATTGTGCGGGTGAATAATATGGCTTAGTAGTGGGCTGTAGGGCCTTTATCTATACGATTTGTTCTTCGATTCGCCGCTGTGCTTCCCCTTGATAAACCTTAAGCTCCTTCATCATTTTCGAAATTTCATCGACTTCCTTGTCCTTACCAACGTCCCAGAAGTTGCCTTACTAGTTTCAGACTGCGAATGTGGTTGCGGTTGCGGCTGAAGATACATTCTGGAACCGTTCTGAGCTTCATTTGCGGCCAGCCATTTAATCTTCCACAACTTCTTCATCTGCGAGTCATCTTTGATGCATAACCCCAGTGTCTCCTTTTTCAATGTTGCTCAAATCTGCTTCGTTGTAGTCGTATCCTCTATATCGATTTCATACTTCTTACATGACTTATCACCTAGCTTATTGGAAAATGCCTGCAGGAAGAGAATGACTCGGGTATGCTCATTGATAATTCCTTTCGCAACCAGCTGATCTGCCCTCTCTGCAGAATCAAAGATAAAAGATCGGAATTGCGAAGGCATTGGGTCTAAGGTGTCATACATTGTACGAGCGATTGATTGGAGATATGCTTTAGTATACTTGCACTGTTCTATATCATCGTCCTTAAGTTCCTCAAGGAACTCACCCTGGAACTCGTTCCAGCTGGTAATTTGCTTGAGGTGACTCATAGTTTTGATATATTTGCTAACAATCTTGTCGTAGTATAGCGGGAGCTTTTTTATGTGGTATTCGTCAGTCCAATCAACAGTCAGATCCTCCCAGGTCATTAGAAAGTCCGTTGCGTTATTGCTATCAAAGCGTGGGGCACCAGGCTGGTGTGGAAGCGGGAAGAAATGGGTTGCAGGTGCGTGAGTAACAGTGGGTTGAGCTGTCTGAACTGACCCTTGCGAAACGAAAGCGCTCTCAACCATAATCATGAGCCATAGTTGCTATTGCCTTCTCAAGTGCTTGGATAGATAAATGAAGTTGCTGAGTCCAATAATCGACTACTGATAAACGGCCCTTTCTCCTGTTGGATATGGGACGTGCTAAGTATCGTTTCGAGCGAAGATGAGGGCGATCGGTGCGAGAGTACGGTGTGTGGAAATGCGAGGCAGTGTGAGGTTGTGGTGCGGTGCCAAGGTGCGGTGCGGTGCGAAGGTGCGGTGCGGTGCAAAGGTGCGAGGACAAGAAAGAAGAAGAGGAATGTACGAGGAATGAAGGAAGAGCGGGCAGTGGCCCTTTGGGGGTCTGAAATTTGGTGGAGAGGCCAGAAACTGTGGAGAGAGGAATTTGAGAGATTGCAGTACCAGGCACTTCGCAAATGCACTGGTGCAGTCAGAGGGGCAGCAAGAGTAAAGGTCTTTTTTTTTTTTTTTTTTTTTTTAATTATCACGTAACCCCGCTTGCAGCTGTTCGCCATGGCAGGGTCCCTGGACGGAAGTCCTTATGGCCCGGAGACAGACACCTATGCAACTACCTTCATAAACGTCCCCTCTATAACTAGAACAAAAACAACCCTGTTTTGTGCAATCAAAACCTCCCACCCTTACCGTGACACGGTTAAGATACACATGCACCCGGCGAATCTGGTGAAGAAACCTTCTGTTGGCTCGAAGTTTGGTCTTTTCATTTGGTCTTCTATACAAGAATGTATGTGTTGTATGACGTCTCCCATTGCATCAAGCATGCCGGACATATTGACTCCGCCGAGCCCTTCGCTGATAGACTTTGCACTGGGGCCTCGGACAGGTGCTCTTGGCAAGCACTGTTTTGGCACCTGCATTTGTGTTTTTTGGTGCTGGGCTGCCCAGTGCCATGAATCTATTGGTTCGATCGATGGTGGGGTGCCAAGAAGACAGGGGCTGAGGTGTGCTGGCAATGGAGCGGGAGCTGAAAAGATTCCTCAAAACTTCACTCCAAGGGGGAAACTTGAGGACTTGGATATTTTGGAATAAAAATTAGATCAAAAGACTCAGCGGGCTGAGAGCTTTCGATCTGTGTAGGTTTTGCTGTGGGAGGCATTGTGGTTGCGGAGTCCCTTCCAAACGCTCGTCCTGTCGAAGTGGGTGTCGCTGACGGGGGTGGGCCTGTGGAAGCGCAAGGCCACCTCAATCTACCTAGGCACCAAGTCGCCCGTGAATGATGCAGAGCTGGTAGCAATAGCGAAAACCCCGGAGGACGGCGACAAGGAGCTACTCCTGGTCACAGACTCTAGAGTGGCGATCCAGAAGCTCAAATCCATTGCCGAAGGTCGCCCGACATCCGGAGGAGCAGCACATCTCCACCAGGAAGGCCTGGGTGGACAGAGCTTCACAAGGTGGAAGGAATGTGGCTGTAATATGGGTGAAAGGACACAAAGGCCTAGAGGGCAATGAGAAAGCGGACAGGGTGGCGACGGTCGGGGCCCTCTTGCCATATCAGGGCGAAGTCATCACAGAAGCCGGCATGCACATGGAGGGCAAAGAGCAGTGAGTGGAAGATAGGGACAGGTTGGAACTAGACTATCAGACCGCTGCAGTGACTATGGGAGCACACAGCCACGATTGCAGGCTTACTCGAGGTCAGGGCCTGGATGTTCATAGTAGGGAAGGCAGAGAGCCCAGAGTGCCGGTGGTGCGGAGAGGGGGAAGAATCAATGGAGCACATCTGGCAAAAGTGCAGAGTCTGGAGGAAGAAATCGCCGGGGGGCCAGGAGGCCATGAGAGAACCTCCGGAGGCGAATGGTGACGACACAGACTCACTGCTGACGATGCTAGAATGGGCGGGGCGGTAGTATTGTAGACGATGCGAGAGTGGGCGGGGCGGTGACATTTTTTTCCTTTTCTGTTTCGCGGAGCAATTTGAAACATCGTTTTCCCGCCCCTGCGGCCACATGTAGCGCGTCTTCTCTGCACATGACGTGACTTCACGATCCTTACTGATCGGTGACATGAGCCTTTTTTTTTGTGTGTGTCACGTAGCCGCGCTTGAAGTTGTTCGCCATGGCAGGGCCCCTGGCTCTAAGACCCTTGATGCTCGGAGGCAAGCATACTTATCTACCTATTCTTCCGCCGCCTAATCTACATACGAAACTCCCACCCCCTCCCCCGCCGCCCTCCACGTGGCAATGAAAAATAGCTACGTCGTTCCTCCGCCGCCAGCTCTACAAACGAAACTTTCGTCCCCTCCCCTCCCCTCCCTAACTCCCGATCATTTCCGAACATTGCGCCGAAGGAAAACCCCTCCTCCCCCTATGCCTTGAGTGAGTGGAACAGTTGTTCCAGGATATCCACCTCCTCCCCGTTTTCCTGCTGCTCCACGCACTTCTTCTTTTCGAAATCCTTTCACTCCCCCCGCCCCTCCGGGTACACAACTCTCTCACACCTGAACGCCAGGTGGTCCGCCATTTGCCTGGGCGCGAGAATGGCCAAAAGAGAAAGAAACGATACGAGAACCCAGGGCCAGAACAGGGGAGGATGAACTGCTACGCATGCTGACGTGGGCGGAGGGGAAGTAAGGGGAAGGACTTTCATGGTTATCAGTATCATTATTATTGTAATCACTACTGTTATTTCCTACGTCTATGTCATTATCATTTTGTACGTAATCTCGCCATAGCCCCCGGGGCGGCACGCGAGTACAGATATAAAAAAAAAAAAAAAAAAAAAAAAAAAGAATATTGCCTTTCGCCGCATCCGCACACCGCCCCTTCCGCCGCCTTACCGATCCTCACATCCCACTCCTTCGTCAGACCCTTCCCCATTCTTAGTCTTGAAAAAGTGGTGGCCGCACCCCTGGCCCACCTCATCACCGCTCCGCCTCCGAAACCCGGCTCCCTTCTTTCGGCTGCTCGCACTTGTTTCCACTGTTGCCGCAGCCCCCCTCCGTCACTATGGATTTCCCAATTCCATCCGCCGCCTTCTTCGCCTCCGCGTCCGCCGCCTCAGTGCCGTCGATCCCAATGTGGGCTTTCACCCACATCAGTTGACGTCCCCTCCTCTTTTCTTTCTCTCCGCAATCTGATCTAATACCCCCCTTCGCTCCCCGGTTCTGGCCCTACCCCTGGTTCCTGCCTTCTTCCGCAATTGCGGCCTGTGAATCCGTTAGGATTACCACGGTTGCCGACCCGGTATCGCCTTTTCCAGTCCCATCCTCATCCCGCCCACTTCCCCAGGTGACATGAGCTTCTATAGAGCTCAAGGGGGGGCCACCGCAGAAAACAGTTCGCACCAGTTACTCCATAGCTACCAGCACCTACAACCCCACCATTATTACCACCAGACCAGTCAATATCACCACATGCTCACCTACCACTAAACTTCAACTCCTCAGCCAAGGAATGGACAGCCCAACTCTAGAAGGCATCTCCATCTTTGGTTTTAGATGTAATGCACAATCTTCTGTATGAAAGAGTGAAGGCAGAAAGAGTAGATCTTAAGGAAGAATATGGCCTGGCAAGAAGGCAGCTTAAGAATATCCAGCTCTTTACCAGAATCAAATGCAGGAATTACTATGGAGAGGAGGAATTGGACTCTACCAAAACCAAATTAAACATCTACTCCACCTATGCGTATTGTGGATACGCAAACAGAGCAACTGGTATATGCAGAAGCAGCTGCCCAAATCTCCACAGCTCCCCGAGGATTAGGCTGGCCCCTCCACCTCACTCAGCACTATGAAGAAAGATCCACCTGCCTGTGCCAAAGGAAAGACCACCACTTCTAGGGCCACTTCTCCCACAAAGAGCAAGCCCCAAAAACGCCAGACCTATGACCTGCCACTTCAGCAATAGTAGTTCATGGGATAGCAGTGACCTAGAGGCTGAGGAATGTTCGGAAGTGGTTCGAGATAGACAATGAACTGAGCACAAAAATCTCTGGGGCTCGATGGCTGTTGCAGCAAGAGAGGAGGAAGGGAAAGATAACTAGTTCTGTTGTTGTTTATCTGATGGGGGCAGGTAGGACTAGTCAAATACCAGAGACTCTGCGCATCGGTGGAAAGAAGCACAGATGGGATGTGTATCACTGGGATAGGGGCGAAATGTCTCTGTCCAGTCAATGTTTTGACTGTACATATGCAGGGATAATTGACGCTAGCCATATATATAAAGTGAACGACTAATCTACTGGTCTGTACTCCAACCCCATGCCCAGACCCATGCTCGGAATGCAAGGATGGATTGAAAATCTCGAAACGCGGAAAAAAATGTGCACACTGCTTCTCTTTCCCACCGGTATTGCTTCAGCGAAAATGTCCTCATCTCTCCTACGTGCCTGTGAAATCATTGCCGCTATCCCAGAAATATATTTAAAAAGCCTGAGAAAAGTGAAAGACACAGGCAAAATCCGAGTGCTGCGAAAACACTCCTGCAAGCTTGTGCCTTTTCTCAAGGCTTCTTGATTTCAGTAGCAAGTGATTTAGAGCAATGCGGAAGAATCTGGTATAGATGTGTCCACTATATTGATACACCTCGCAATCACCATGGATTAACAGCCACTGTTGCGGCCCACAAAGGATATTTCGGAAAGGATATTAAGATAGTGATGGTATCAGCAAGACTGAAGCTGGAAAAATGCTTCATCAACGAGCAAGTTTTGGTAAGTCAATTATCAGTATATCTATGTAGTTTAGAGGTTAAGCATTTAGGGACGGCAGCATCGGCGCTTGGCTGCAAATGGGAGGTATATGTATCCCCACAGAAATTGCGGACAGCCACGGATGGTAGCATTCAGAAGGAGTGGCCCATGGGAGTGAAGGAACTTGACCACACTCATAAGACGGCTGAAAGTCCTTTGGATTTTTTTTTTTTTTTTTTTTTTTTTTATTTCATTACTCGCTTGCCGCCCTATGGGCTATGGCGAGGTATTTATTAACTCAAAAACAAAAGACTAAACACTAATTACATGTATTGCCCGCGTGTCCTTCGTGATGCGGGTAGAACCCAGAGTCGTGTCTGTGGCCTTCCTACTTCCTTCCCCTGTCTGTCTCGTACACGTTTGTCTTCAACCACCTTCCTCCGAGACTAACTTTCCCGATTTCCGTTGGTGTCTCCAGGTAAACTACCACGGAACTTGTCTTCTTACCCTCTTCAAGTAGGATTGTCCACCGACAACAACTTTTCCAGGACGAGTGCTTGGTCGTAACTCCACGACCAGACGCTCCCCCGAGACCCAAATCACATCAAAGCGAAGCCCAGGACCGCCTGGCAAAGATTATCGACTTTGTTTGCAGAATATCGAACTTCTAAATCCCTTCCCCCACGAAACACGTTTTTACGACTTCGTGAGAGGAATTCTCATCCAAAACTATCGCGACCCGGGGGCCTTGCACCATTGGTGCCAACGCACCCGGATTCTAGGACAACACTCTCAAGAGGTGTGGGTACACGGCAGAAGATCGTTACCGCTTTCGGAAACCGGCAGGAGAGATCGGAGCGATCAACACAGCCACACGGGAGACACGTCTCGTGAGAATCGGACCTATCAGGGACGACAGGGCCTCAGCCACGGACTGAGGCGCAGCAAGGGAATAGCGGAGGACGGGTAGAGAAAGTGTCGGGCTCAACGGGAGAAATGTTGGCAGGTTTCGGGAAGAGGAAGGGGGGTCTTAAGGGGTACAAGGGAAAGGGCATCGGGATCTTTGGTCCGTGCCCGCCGGGACAATGGGGAAAGAGAAGCACGGCGATTCATGGGGAGAGGCAATACACCTTGGAGGAGGTGACGAGCTGGGAGGGAGAGGACTTTTTTAAGAGAAAGGGGGAGGCGGGAGAACCAGGAGAAGGGAGAACGGTGGGGGAATTGCTGGTCGAAGCATCCCAGAGGACAAACGCGTGGGAAGGAAAGAGGGTAGAAGAGGGGGAAGTTCTATCGTTGATGAATTTGATGGTAGAAGTGGAAAAGAAGATGATAGAAAAGGGGGAGGAGGTGATCACCTTCGGGAGCCAGGACTTGAGAGATCCGGAGAAGAGGAGGTTCATTAGGCACCTATTGACAGAGTGCTTGTTGGGAAAGGAACAAGACGAAGAAGAGTTGGACAGGGAACTCAAAGAGAGGGAGGTGGAAATGATACAGATGTGGGAGGAAAACGGTGAGGAATGCAGGGGAACGATCACGGTGAAGAATCTCAGCACGGGGGTGACGGCCCGAAGGGTCATCGACACACCGAGGAAGAAGAAAGGAAGGGGAGGGATGGTAAGGGAAGAGGGGTCGCCGTCAAGGAAGGGGAACATCAGTAAATGGGCCCCGAGCCTGGAAGAAGTGGGGGAAGGAAGGGAGGGAGTGAGCCCATATTGGGACGAAGAGTATGAGCCGAAAAGAAACTTGTTTGGGACACCGGCGCCGGAGAAGAGGGGGTTTCTGAGCTTGGGGACGATCGAGGATTCACAGCCAGAAGGAGTAACCCCGGAGCCGAGATTCGAGGTAGCGGCAACACAACAAGTGGCACCGGCAGTGCCAATAATCCCGGTCGTGGACCTGACGGAGGTCACACAGACCCAGGAGGAGGGAGTAGAAGATACGCAGGCGGGGGAAACGGAGATGGGGGAAGGGGGGGAAGAGATGCAAGAAGGGGAGGAGGGGGAGGAGGATGAAGAGATGGGAGATGAAGAGGAGATGAGCGTGGAGGAAGGATTGGTAGACGCGGCGATCATTTTCTTGAGAAGGGCCCAGATGTGGGAGGTCAACGAAAAGGAGAAGGGGAAGAGGGCGAGGGGGAAAGTCACGAAGAAGGTACGAAAGGCAGAGAATGGAGTAGCGAAATTAATGGACGGCTGCCTAGGGTACACGTGGCAAGAGTTTATAAAGGAGGCGGGAGAACAGGATAGGAAGGGCAAGGGTCTGTGGGTGGCGGAGGAGCAGTTGACAGAGAATAAGGCAAAGGGGATGAGAATGTGGGCAGACGACGTACAGAAGAACGTCGACTCCGGAGAAGATAAGGGGATGGCGGAGAGAGTGAAAAGGTTGGAGGATATGGTCGTTAGCATCCACGCGCATATGGGACTGCAACGACGGAGGAGAAGGACAGGGCGGAGAAAAAAGAGACGGCAGGTAGAGAGAGAAAATAGGGAGAAGGAAAATGGAGAGGGAAAGGCAAGCGGAGGCGAGGAAGATTAAGAAGAGGGCGGAGGAACAGAAGAAGGCGGAAGAGGAGGAGGAACGCAAGCAGAAGGCAGCGGTCGAGGCGCACAAACACCTTAGACGCACAGCAGAAGATCAGGAAGAGAGAGCTTCTGATGGCCAGAGAGCTAGCGAGCAGGTTGGAGAGGGAAGCCATGGAAACGAGCAGGGAGGAGGACGAAAAGAAGGCAAGGGAGGCGAAAGAGGAAGCGGAGAGGATCGAGAGGGAGAATCGAGGTTTCCTCACGGCAGAGGTGAAGCAGGAGGGGGAAGGATGGCAGGTGATCGGGGGGAAAAAGATGAAGAAAATGCAGATCACGTCCGAACACAAGGAGAGGGTCGTGGCAAAGGGGGAGGGCGTGGGAGAAAGAAAAGGAGAGGGGATTGAAAGTGTTTGAGCAGGCGAGGAGGGATTGGGAATCAACCGAAAAGAAGCCCATGTTCCGAGTCAGGAGGCTCAACGTAAAAGGGGAGGTGAGCGTGATGGAGAGAGTATGGGAAGTGGAGGAGGTCCCCGCGGGATGAGGAATGAGGAGGTGCTTAAGAAGTGTAATAGCATAATCAGGGCGATGTACGGGGAATACGGTGAGAGTGTGGGTGGAAAATAAAAAGGCGGTGAAATTAGTGGTAAAAAGGAGTACCAGTGCAGAAGGGGGCTGTGACGGACGCAGAGATCACGGAAATTGTGAAGAAGGAGAACCCGGAGCTGAGAGCAGGCAACCGGGGGCCGCACAGATTTGCGTGGGCACCGAACCCACAGACGGCGAGGTCGAGTTCGGTAACGTTCGAAGTGGCCGATGCAGAGGAAGCGGACAGATTGTGCAAGGAAAGGATAATGATTTTGGGGAAGCCGAGGTGGGTGCAGCTGTGGAATCCGAAGGGGAAACAGCAGCAAGGGAGAAGACCGGAGGTAATGCAGAACTGGAGAAGGGAGGAGACCTTACCAGAAGGAATAACGAGGTCACCACCCCAGTGAATGCCCCGAAAGGACCGAAGGGGAAAGGGGGACAGGCATGGAGGGGAATCGGGGGGGAATGGGACAAACACAGGGAGCACAGAGCCAGCAAGGGAGCGGAGGGATTATATGTCTGGTGTGTAAGAAGAAGGGGCATGTGGCGAAGGAATGCGGTGATGAGGAGGCGAAGAGAGCATTCCGGGCGGTCACAGAAAAGAGAAAAGGAACGGGAGAAGCAGGGAATGAAGGGGGGAAAAGAAAGAAAGTGGAGGAGGAGGGGGGATAGTGTTCAATGCAAAAAGTCAGAAAGAAGCGGAGGAGCTAAGCGCGATCTTGCGGAAGGCAGGAACGAAGGCTAAAGGAAAGGACAGGGAGAGGAGCTGGGATGAGGAGGCAGAGGAGATGCAAGGGGTGAAGAAGGACGTGGAGGGTATCGAAGATTCCGACTGGGCACCCACCCGGGACGAGAGGACTGAAGCCCCGAAATCCACATGGTAGAGTGGAAGATAGGGTGCCAAAACGTGCAGGGCGGGGTAGCCAACACGCACGTGGCGTTGGAGTGGGCGAGTAGGGAGGGGTTCCATATCTTTTTTGTGCTAGAAGCGTGGGTGGAACGGAGAGGGGGGAGTTGGGTGACAACGACCCATCCATCTTTCGACATAAAGTCGGAGGTGAGAGGGAACGAGGGTAGTGTTACATGTCAGCAAGGGGAGGGCAGCGAAGGTGAGGGTAAGAGAAGAAGGGAAAAATTGGGTCTGGGCGGCGGTGGGGGAAAAGAGAGTGGGAGGAGTGTACGTGCAGCCCAATTGGAAGAAGGAAGAAATGGAGGAGGTGCTGGGAAGGATAGAGAAAGAATGGGATGGGAAGAGGGGGGTTATCTTGGGAGACTGGAACGCTCATCACCGAGCGTGGGGAGGGGCGGGAGTGCAGAACAACGGAAGGGGAGTGGCGGTGAAGGAGTTTTTTGAGGGGGATGGATGGGAGCTGGCCAACACGGAAGGGGAAGCGACGTGGAGGAGACAGAGGCGGGGGGAGGTACAGGAGTCGGTTATCGATCTGTGTTGGCAAAAGGGGATGGGAGAGGAGACGAAGGGGGGATGCAACAGGCGTTCCTGAGCTCGGATCATGCGGCCATAGGCATGGCGTGGGAGGATACCGAGGAAGGGGGAGGAGGGAAAAGAAAGAGAGTGAATTTCGAGGAAGTGGAGGACATGGTGGAGGACATGAAGGAATGGGATGAGAAGAAGAAAGGGGAGTGGATGGAGGGGCTGCCGGGGGAGACCCCGTACGAGAAGCTCCTGAGCCTCAAGGAGAGACATAGCAGGGAAGTGAGGGTGTGTAGGAGGAGCAAGAAGTGGTGGTCCAAGAAACTAACGGGCCTCCGGAAGAAGGTAGCGGCAGAAGGGAGAGGGGGAGTAGGTAAAGGGGCGAAGGGGATGGACCCGGAGAGGTATGAGAGATGGAAGCAAGCGAAGAGGACCCTCAAGGCGAACATCAAAAAGGAGAAAGAGGAGTGTTGGAGGGCCTTCGCAGAAGAAATGGGAGAGAAGGATCCATGGGTGGTCGCCAGGGTAGCAAAAGACCCATGGAAGGTGAAGGCGACGATGGGGAAGCTGACGGGAGAGGAGGGGGAGGATCTGAAAACGGAGCAAGACAAGTGCAAAGCACTAGTCGAGAGAAACTTTCAGTGGGAGGAGAGAGGTGGTGAGGAGGGGGGGGGAGACGGAGGAAGGGCCGGGATATAAGGTAGAAAAGATAGTGGGCATGCTGGAGGACGCATTGAAGGGGACGAGCAACGTGTCTGCACCAGGACCGGACGGAATTTCATACAAGCTCTTGAAGCTGGTGATGAAGACGCCGTTAGGGCGGGAGCTAATGACACAGATGGCGGAGGAGATGGCGGCGGGGAGGACTCCGGAAGAGTGGCAGTTGAGCAAGGTGGTGATGATTCCGAAACCTGGGAAAGATAAGTCGCAGGTGAAGAGTTGGAGACCAATAAACTTGATCAACTGCGTAGCGAAGCTGGGAGAGAAGGTGGTGGCAAGCGAGCTACAGAAAGCAGAGCAACTTTTCCACCGTCATCAGTTTGGCGGAAGGAAGGGACGAAACGCGGCAGAGGCGATGATGAGGGCGGTCGCCAGAACACAAAGGTGTCTTGCGAGAAAGGGGGGGGCAGTGTGGAGCCTCGACGATGTGAGGGGAGGCTTCAATAATGTGAAGGGGGAAGAGGTGCTGAAGAGGGTGAGGAGAGACAAGGGAGCAGGGAGGTGGGCGGGGTGGCTGAAGGGATTTTTTAGAGAGAGAAAGTTCACGGTGGAGTGGGACGGAGTGGTCAGGGGGGAAGGCAGAGCGAACGTGGGGGTACCTCAGGGGTCGCCCCTGTCACCAGTCATTTTTCTGATATGGCTGGCGCCGATGTTGGAAGATTTGGAGGAGACGCTAAGGAGAGAATGCCCGGAGGTGGAATGCGAAGTTCCGTCATACGTAGATGACATCAATGTAACGGCGTGGGACTGGGAAGGGGAGGTGGATCAGGAGAGACTGAGAGTGAAATTGGGAAGGATAACGGGGAGGGTGGCGGAAAAATGGGGGGTACCGCTGGAGACAGCGAAGCATGAGGATATTGTCTTCGGCAAAGGGAAGAGAAGGAGAAAGGAGGTGGAGAGAGTGAAGTGGCTGGGAGTGATCTTTGACTCGACTCTAGACTTCGACTTCCACTGGAAGGCGAGGATAGAGAAGGCAAGGAAACTAACAGGCGCGATGATGGGGCTGGGTGCAGGGCAGTGGGGGATGAGCCCGCGCAGCTGGAGACAGATGTACACGGGGATGATAAGGGCGGTGATGATGTGGGGGTCGGAGATAGGGTGGCGGGGACAGAAGGAGTGGAGGAGAGAGATGGAGAAGATTCAGTATCAGGTACTGAAGAAGGCTACGGGCGCTGTCCACGGAGCAGCGATGCAGAAAGTCAACTGGATCGCCGGAGTGGAGAGTGCGGAGACGGCATTAGACGCGGCACAGGCGCGGTTCGTAGCGAGGAGTATGGGGGACCCGAAGGGATGCGGAGACATCTGGACCGCGGACTTCAGGGGAGAGGGGGACGTGGAGGAGCGGGGGCGGGACTGGAAGGACTGGAGTGTGGGGTGGGCGACGCAGAAGAAGGATGGGTTCGAGTCGGTGGCAGGGAGGGTACAGAGCACAGTTAGCTTCGTCATGCCGGAGGGGGTGGACGAGGTGTCATGGGGGGGGGATGTGCGAGAACGGAGGTGGAAGAAGTGACGAGAGAAGGACGCAAAGGGGGAAGCGCGGAGGAGTGGGAGTCGTCAATCTTTTGGGCAACGCAAGGGGGGGGCGGTGTACACAGATGGTAGCATGAACGAGAAGGGGAGAGTAGGAGGGGGATTCTGGAAGTGGGATGGCGGGGGGGGAGAGGAAATGGGGACGGGAGCGACGGTGTGGGATGGGGAGGTGAGAGGGATGAGGTGGGGATAGAGAAGGCGGTCCCAGCACCGGCAAACCTGGTCATCCTGACAGACTCACAGGCAGCAATCGCGGCGGTGAGGAAGGCGGGGAGATTGGGGAAAGCACGAACCGGAGACCTGAGGAGAGTGGTGGATGCAGTCGCGGAGAGAAGGAAAAAAGGGGGGACGTTAAGCTGATGTGGGTGAAGGCGCACATCGGTATCGCCGGCAACGAGGCGGCGGACGTCGAAGCGAAGAGGGCGGCGGACAGGGTAGGGAGGTCGGTGGTAACAGAAGGGGGGCTGCGGCAGAAGTGGAAGCGACTGCGCGCGGCGGAGAGAAAGGAAAGGGGGTACGGGGGGGCGCAGTGATGGAGTGGAGAAGGGGGGCCGCAACGGCTTTCACGAGACTGAGAACGGGAAAGGGGATGGGGAAGGAGTGGGAGGTAAGGATCGGGAAAGCGATGGAGGGGAGCGTATGTGAGTGCGGGGAAAGACAAACGGCGGACCACCTGGCGTTCAGGTGTGAGGAGGTGGAGTACTTGAAGGATGGGGAAGGTGGGAGGATATCGATGACAAAAGTGGATGGTGGAACAGGAGAATGGGGAGATGGTGAATACGCTGGGAGAGTTTTTCGGTTCGCTGAAGGTGTAGGGGGAGGGGGCGAATTTCCGTTTGTTAGTAGGTGGCGGGGGAAGAAAGATGTAGCTATTTTTAAAGTGCCTCGGGGAAGTGGGGCGGGGAGGGGTTGATGTTTTCGTTTGTAGAGATGGCGGTGGAAGATTCAGGTAGAAAAGCCTGCCTCCGGGCTTTGAGGGTCTAGACCCAGGGGCCCTGCCATGGCGAACAGCTACAAGCGGGGTCATGTGATAGAAAAAAAAAAAAAAAAAAACCCTTGTAGCTGCATGCTCTCTCGCCAGAATAAGTTGATACTGCACAATTTCTTGCTGGAATGTGAGTTCTTTTTCTACATCTTGGAGCTCACTGGCGACTTGTTGAAACAGTGCCTTGATTATCATTGAGGTACCTATGCCATCAGCAAGCTTTTAGCATTCTTTGTCGCATTTTAAAGTCAAACGCTTGTTCGGTGAGCTTACTTGACCTGCGTAAGAAAGCAAGGGCGCGTGTGCAGAACTCCACTGTTTTAGCGAAGTACTCAAAGACTGCCTCTTGAAGACCTAGATGGTACGGCCACACGTCCTGAAATTCCTTGAATATGGGGCATATCTTTCCACCCTCTCCAACAACTTCGTGAGAGCGCTAAAGTACTGCGTGAAGTTTTGGGCTGTCTGCTCCACCCTCTCAGTATCCGTGAACTGCTATGTTATATTTGTGCAAATTGACTCATCCGATGCGTTAGAGATACGTACCAGTAACAAAATCTTGACACTTCCCCACACCAACGCAGAAATAAATGCATTGTGTTGAATCATTGTATCCACTATATTGGAGAATTGTTGGACTGATTGCAAAAATGCTTCACAGCGGTTAATTCTGTTCACCGGAACTCTTGCATCTTGCAAGGCTTTGGTCAGTTCTAGAATGTCGCCCGGGTTTCGATCTGGTTAAGCGTAACCCGTTCATCCGGTGCCAAAGACTGGCTAAAAGCATCCACAGCAGCAATCAAATGGTTCCGCCCAGTTTGAGGTAGCCTAAACAATTGATAGTTATCAGTTTTCGGGTTTGTGATGTTAGGAATGAAATAAAATAACTCCTGCTGTGAAACCTACGTCGGTTGGGACCAGTCGGCTGTGCCATTAGTGCTAGTTACCAGATATGCGTTGCTATATGTGCTGTCCTATTCTGTGCTTGAGATTTACTGTACGTTAGTTAGGTTTACGAAGCTTGAGATTGTTGTGCAGAGATGAGGTAAAAACTCAATGTTGTACACTTGCCGGGGCAGGATCTAAATATGATTTCCTAGCCGCAGAGACGTGAGGCTCCAACGCTACACTGCCTAGCCAATTAGATACTGTACTTCTAGCTAGGCAGCTGTGCATAACAGCTGAGTGCACAGCCTAAGAATTTACTTACCACAGATCTGGCGGTGACCAATAGAATGCAACGCGATAGACACAGTCTCACCCCCGAATTCTGCATGCTACATTGCAATCAATTCATGAAAAAAACTCAGACACTCACATTCAATAGGATCACTCAGTTGGAAACTATGAGCAACGTAGTAGGTAATACCTGTAGTGGTTGTGAAATCATTTCACAATATTCATATTTCCCATAGAAACCATTTGTATGAGAAACACACCAAAAAGTAGATAGTTGCACACCAACTCTACAATTCAACAAATGAAAGTAAACTAAATGCAGCACCTTACTATAACTCTTCAGGTGATCCTTGACATACACTATCATAGCTATTGTAATTAGCGTTGAAGAGTAGGACTATATTCAAGTCTTATGAACGTTTTGTATGGAGATCCCATACAAATAAATGCCAAGCCTTCCAACAAAAATGCGACAAGCCATAATCTCTTTGCCACCCACAATTTTTAATGAAGAAAAAGTGCTAGATAGCAAGAATTACACTTTGTCTAATAGCTATACAAAGCGCATTTCACAAACGCTGTTGTGGTTGTTGAAATATTGAGTGTGAAAGTTGCGCAGTTTTGATGGTAAATGTGTCCGGAAAGTGGGTGTCCGAGAAAATTGGTGAACTACAGTAATCGGTACTCGCTATTCTCGGGCTGTGTCGATTCCTAGTAGTCATACGAAGGTCAACTTTTCCAGTTCCCTGTTCCCTTCTTTATATGTACCATCGTCTCGGATTTCACAGACCTCCTGCGCCCTAGTACTCTGTGCTATCATACCCCCTGCACAGGTGGTAAGTATATAAGAAGAGTATATTAGGGGCTGTAGAAAATAGAGGGAAATCGCAGGATGCGACACGACTGAATTCCTTGATAATACATGACGAGGCTTCTAGTGCCAAACTCATATAGAAAATACAAACACGAAGTTGCATACAAAACATGAACCACAATAACTAAGTGTTCGGCCTGCCAAGTATGGAGGGCACACGGCCTCACCTCGTATGCTCAGGCTCAAACCATGGCCCCCACGGACATCCGACCGTGTAAGTCAACTCCGACGGGATCAGCGATCATGTCCGACCGGTCATTGCATGTCCCTCCGGACATTGTTACCGATCTCTCGGACTGCCAGGGCCGGCCTATATGCCTTAGCTAGTCATCATATATACATATTTATAAACTAATCTCGCGCATGTGCTGTGTACTTCCTACGACTCACAGTATCGCCCCCTGCCACATGCCAGCCATATATCTTTTTTTTTTTTTTTTTTTTTTTTTGAAGAGTTCGGAGGAGGGAAGGTCATGGAGTGGAGTAGGGTGGCGACATCAAACTTCACTGCATTGCGACTGGGGAGGGGAAGGTGTGCAGTATGGTAGTATGGTTGAAGAAGCTGGGGGTGGCTGAATCGGATAAGTGTAGGTGCGGGAGATGCAAACGGGGAGCATCTTGCTTTCCCGATGCAGAAACCAGAGGAACCGTCCAGAAGGCTTTGAGAGGTGGAGTGACATGGAAAAGAATTGGAAGAGAAAGGCGGAGAATGGGGAGGAGTATGACATTTTAGAGAATTTCTTTTCCGGGGTCAAGTTCTGGAAGATAGGAGAGCGGGGGCAACGGCGCGATGAGGCCATGTACGTAGAAATTTCTTTTAGCCTGTCTCCGGACTATGAGGTCTTGTCCGGGGACCCTGCCATGGCTTAGTGCTGCAAGCGGGTGACGTGATTTAAAAAATATATATATACCTTTTTTTTTTTTTTTTTTTTTAAATATCATTACTCGCGTGCCGCCGGATGAGCGTGGTGGTGAGATCTTGGTGTTGTCATCTATATATATCGCTCCAGTCGCGGATGCCCCTACTTCACCAGCACATACTACGTCAACTGAGCTCTCGGCGTGCCACTGCTACAGTGCCGATAGTATTGGGCTTTCCGTCCACTCTGGGCAGAGGCAGAGGAATAGTGGGTTAGCATATAAGCCACTCCAAAGGCTCGGGGATTGGTGCGGGTGCAGGGAGAATTCTGGGAGGAAGGGATCGGAAACCTGGAGATTTGTTTTTTTTTTTATATATTACGTGACCCCGCTTGCAGCTGTTCGCCATGGCAGGGCAACCTGGAGATGTTGAAGTAGGGAATGCAGATGGGTCGGAATTCCGTCGGTGCAGAGCGATGAAGAGACGATCCAACATTTGGAAAGTAGCGAAGCAAGCGCCCGGCGCTGAGACACCCAGGCAAAAGGGAGCCTGGATTGACCTGATCGACAGGGCGAGCTCCTGAAAGCGACTCAACCACAACGTTCCCTCAAGCGGAACTTACATTTATCGAAAGCTCTCTGCGCATTCAGTCCTTTTTGGTCAAAACTTTCTTCCAATCTATCCCCCAAGTGTCCCCTAAGTGGAGTGATTTTTGCAGAAATCTCCACCTCCGTTGCCACCGGCGGTATGCGAGTTTTATAGAGAGGAAATAAGTTAAGAAAAATAACCACATGACCGAGGATTGGCATAGGTAGAAGCAAACAAAAGAAATCCCAAGATGAACAAAAATCAGCAACTGGTGTGAGAGGAGAGCGATAGTGTCTACTATCCTCAGAGTGACTGGAAAGTTGAGAACTGGCGGAATACACACACAAAGCTTGTCTTCACATGTTGAATAGCGAATGCGAACTATGGGTGCAAAGTGTAGTATTGCAAGAGTGCCGAAAGGATTGCTTGCCTTCCTTAATTACAGAACAAACATGCTACTTTGATCTACATGTTAACATTGAAAGCAAAGAAAGTAAGAACTCGAATCACAAAGTAAAGAAAGATTCTATGTCAAAGAATTCTAATAATGAAAGAAGTCCAAATAATCAAAGAACAATAAAAGAAGAACAATCAAAGAAGAACAATCAAAGATCCATTCTTTATGCCAGAGCGACAACCCGGGTATCACAAGGCTTGGCCTATTCCGGTGCAGCGTGTAGGAAATGCCTGTACTATGTGTCAAAATTCAATAAGTGCGGTCGGAAATTTTCATAGGATATGCCAAGTATTTCAACACGCGTTCGAGCACAGAAGTATGCAACTTTGAGGAGCGTTATCTCCAAAACTTAGGAGACAATAGGCCTAGTTTTGACACAGCACTTTCTCCCTGCCATAGGGTTGTAGCTTGTATACGGGTAATGTGAACCAAAAAAGGAACACACTTTTCGCTTGCACTTTCGGTTGCATAAATTATTCTGGTCATTTGTGATGAAATGTTGGCGTACAAATAAATCCGGGTGACTCCAGCATAGATGCTCTGAAACGTTATAATGCAGCCAGCCACCCTCTGATGCTGAATTACCAGACAAGCACCAAAAGCATCTGTGACGGGAGATCATTTACATAAATATGTAGTGCCACTACGAGCTATGACGAGCTGCAGCCGTTGACAAAGAGCTTACATTATGTATGGAACATATGGAAAAGATATGTAGAACTTGTATTTGGGTTCAATATTGCGCCTACCTACTGCAAATTCTCCCAGTCGCGTATAGTATCAATTGAGGGCGATCGCCAAAAATCGTCTGGTAAGAAAGAGATTGGTGGAGATAGAGACATGGGCATGATTGATGGAGTAAGCATTCTTATCGCCATTGAAAGTTATTGATGTTCAACTTCACAAACTATAACCCTGAACTGCATGCACCCAGGGCAGTACCGTTGTCCAAAAATACGGAACATGTTTGCGGGAGTATTTTCAAAGCGGAGGAGGAAGATAAAGGAGTTTATTTTAAGACTATTCATCCATGATGGTGGGTCAAAATCAAAGAATTCTATAGCAATGTCCAAACTAGTGAACTCTGTGGTAATCGCCATAGCCCATAGGGCGGCATGCGATTAATGATATTAAAAAAAAAAAAAAAAAAAAAAAAAAACTCTGTGGTATAAGATCTGGGGCCCCTGCGCCACGCTATATGCAGTCTCCCCCTCGGCATCCCCCCCCGGCATTCCCGATAAATTTAAAACGAGTTTTGGCGAACGGTACGAAGGACGAGCTCCACAGTTTCCTCCATGGCAGCCTATTAACAAGTGTCAGCTTCTAATCTCAACATCCTGAGTTCACTCTTGGAATACCATACTTTTACTTTAGTAAGCAGGCGCAACAGTAAAAAAAAGTTATCTGCGTGGTTGAGGTCCAGAGGAATCACCAACGGATCTGACCTTTTGACGACACAATAATCTGCATTTGCGAACTGCATGCGGTGGATTCTCAACGTCAGGCCTAATAGGGTTAGCGGATAACTCGGGGAAAATGGCATCCGCAATAATACCCGAAGTAATAATTCCGAACACTTGCAATTTCTTAACCACGTCCCAGTCATGACGAACACGTTCCTTCAAATCCCACAACATCAGAACCATCGCACGATGCATTTTGAAAACATCGTTCTCTCCTTTCAGGTCGTTGTTCAGATTTTGCGGAGGAATGGAGGTCTCAGTTACCCCGACATCAAATGAGTGCGCGCCATCGTTATAGCGGAAGAGTCCATCAAAGCGATCGGTTTTTCCAAGTACATGGGAATTCAGTTCTTTGCGTAAAAGTAGCAAGAACGGCATAAGCCCACCGCTCCAGAGATCATCCACGATCGTTGACCATATCACGTCATAATTGCCTTCCTTGAGAGAACCGAGGACATTAGGGTATCTCTGACAATGGGAAATCCAGTGGGATACAGATCTGTTTGCGTATGTGCAGACAAAGTTATGGGCTGTCGGTTCCTCATCAGCCGGACGGGGGCATGTTTCTGTGACGCGGCTGCCGGGTGTGAGTTTCGACATTTAAATTTGATATTTTGAACAAGAACGAAAAAAAGAACGGGTGCTGCTCACATGAAACTGCTTTTATCTGTACACTCGGAGAATCGAGAAAGCGCATACTCAAGGTTTGGGTCGTCACCAGGCAGTTTTAGCATGTTAGAACGTAATGTCGCATAGTCCTCCAGATAGGTATTTGCAAGCATATTGAGACCGACGATACCGTGATCTAAAAGCTTTCTGAAGTGCCCACTCTCTGACTGGAGCCAAGTTTGAATGGGGAGCACAATACAATTCACAGGCTAGGTATGTAAGCGATGTGAACTTTAATTAGCCGGCATTGACGAACCTTGCCAGCAGGCCACGATTTTGTGCATTCCAGATCAGGTTCGGGCTCAAGGGAGTTTTCTCTTTCAGTGTCAGGTTCACTTCTCTCTTTCTGTGCAGTATTTATGACTGTCCCTTTCACGTTGCTAAGGTTCCCGATCTGCGACGGGGCGTTGAAGTAAATCGTCGAGTTTGCTGACCGTTGGCGCCGGGGATTACTTCGCGTTTTCTGAAAAGTTGGAGATTATTATTAAAGAGCGACGCTCCGGTCGCTCTAGTAGTAGTCTCTCAAATGAGGGAAGTGAGATGAAAGGTCACTTACTGTAGTTTTTCCCTTGTTTTCGCTATCCAAAATCTTTGTAGCTCGTGCCCTTTGCGACGCTGTACCATCCTTTGCTAAATCCGGTAGGCTATCCAGCCAGAATCCGCGAGTATGTGTGTTGTCGGACTGAAATTTATAACCTTCAGTGTTATGCAAAAGGTACTGCCGGAAGTCGTGAAGATCCCAACTCGACGGATCGCGGGTGAAGTAAGTCTTCACAAATGCATGACGCAACTTGCACTGCGTAGGATCGAATCGTGTTTTTGTCATCGAGGTGAAAGTGTGAGGGTCACTGAATCGGGAGGTATATAGTGAAAGGAAGAGAATCACTACCGCAGTGAAAGGGTGAGAATCACCGCCCTTCGATAGTCACAGTGAAAGGATTAGAATCACTGCGCTTCGGTGCTCGCAGTGAAAGGGTTAGAATCACTGCGCTTCGGTGCTCGCAGTGAAAGTGTGAGAATCACCGCGCTCCGGTAATCACAGTGAAAGGGTTAGAATCACCGTGCTTCGGTAGTTCACAGTGAAAGGGTTAGAATCACTGTGCTCCGGCGGTCGCAGTGAAAGGGTCAGAATCACTGCGCTTCGGTAGTAGTGACGGACTTCCAGTGACATGAAAGAAGCGTTGTTGTGAAAGAAGCGTGAGGGTTGGATGAGTTAAGTTGCAGGGGAGGGGGGTGCGTTTGATTATGACTAACCATGAATCCCCTAACCCTTAGTTTCTTCTGACTTCGTCAAATGTCTTGGCAACAATGCTTGGCAGTGACAAGAAGCTGGTATGGACTAGTACAACACTGAAAACCCAATCGATAACGAGAATATAATAAATGCAAAAACCGATTGAAAAAAAAGTAAGAAAGGCCAGCGATCTAGAAGAGGAAGAAATTATTTCGTGGAGGAATTATGGTGATTAGACCATTGATACGGAACAGTGGATTCACCATCCGCTGCCTTGGACCGGGAGTGTGACATTCCAATTACTGTCGCTTACCTAATAGTGACCGACCACCCATAGGTGACCGAATTGGGAATCCCTGCATCCACCTTCAAATTCATTACTTATTACCAACGCCAACAAAACGGCAAAAATATAGGCGAAGTCATACTCAATACAACAAGCGCTGCGCTATCAGATGTGATATAGGGAAAAAAAAAATACAAGATCTCATGAAATTTTCCAAAAATTAGACCAAAATAGTATAGAAAGACAACCCTCCTCAATATCTACCCCCTCAAAATTCGAATTCTCCATAAATCAATACAGTCAATGCTGTATATAATTCTCAGATGGCATAAAAACATCTTACTACTCAATTAATCCTATACAATTAGTGAGCTTATAGACATAATGAAGATTTTGCATAGATACGTACTTCCATATAATTATATATTTCCAGCTGCCGAAGATGTTGTACAAATTTTCATCGTTCTCGTCCTCCCAATCCTCCTCAATTGATATTTCCTCTACAGGGGGGCCTTGGGTGACATTAGCACTATTCTTTGTAACAGCTATAGCATTCTTACCTTCTGCATTCTCTGTTAACCCCCCTCCCCCGCTTTTGAGGACCCCTCTATTGGATCAGTAGCTGGAGCCTTTTTTTTGGGAGGCGTACAGGGCTTTTTTGGGATAGGGAGTCCTGCTGCGAGTGCTGCATCTCGTGCCTGCTTCCATTTAGCTTCTCGAGCTGCCTTTTCTGCATCCCGGACCTTTTTCTCTTGCCATCCTCCTTTTTTTAATCAACTTCTTCTGGCCCTCCTCAATCTCCTTGCGTGTTAAAACGCGCCCTTGACCTACTCGACATTTGCTTGGTACCTTGTTGATTTCTTTTCCACTTCTGAGCTGCATAAATTTTTCCCCTCGTGGCGAATCTCATGGAAGTATGCAACTTGCTGCATAGTCAGATCAATTCTCGTATTGTTGCACTACGTTGAGGAGTTAATGCGAATTGGTCGATTTGGCGAGCAAGATTACGCAGCTTCGTCGGTGGTGATAGTATAGTATTGGTAGGGGGAAGCTTCGAGGCAGGAGAAATGCAGGGATCATGGTATCTTGAAGCTGATTGGTTGTAGGCGCAAATTTAACCTTTTTCGTCCTTGATGTCTCAGGCCCATTACCCACTGTAGCTGGTACTCCTCGCGCATTGTCAATATTGACTGGCCAGCATCCAGATTTATTCCATGCTTTCTTGATGATATCTATGGTATATACTTCCTTGCGAGCCTCGTACAAAATTTCCCAAAACGCCGGTCGTTTCAGTACTTCGAAGGTATAATGACGTAGCCAGTACTGTAGATTGTGCCGATAGGCTCTCTGAAGCAAGCCAAAGCATCCCACATCAAGAGGTTGCATAAAGTGAGTGCTATGGGGTGGGAGGCAGATCATCTAGATATCATGATTGAGAGCAAATTCAACCGTCCGCCAATAGACATGAGAGCTATGCCCATCAACAATAAGAATT
>WHUZ01000165.1:0-58715 GCA_015179045.1 Kalaharituber pfeilii
CCTATTTCGCCAATGCGCACTGAAGGTCAGCCTCTCATCGAAAATGACTCCCAGCCACTTCAGCATCTCCCCCTCCTTCTTCCACCTTTTCCCCACTCCGAAAGTTATCATCTCCCACTTCGACTCCTCCAGCGGGATCTGATCTTCTTCCGCCACCTCCGCCATTGCCACCTTCACTTTCTCCCTGAGCCGCCCCATATCCCAGTACCCGTGCCAGTCCAGGATCGTTGCTGCCAGGTCGTCGACATACGATGGCACTTCTACCTCCGCCCCCATCGCCACCCCCCTCAGCCTTCTCTCCATCTTCTCAATGGTGGGTGCCATGAAGATGAGGAAGATGACCGGTGACAGTGGTGACCCTTGCGGAACCCCCACGTTCGACCTGCCCCTCCCTTTCTCCTCGCCATCCCACCACACTCCGAACTCCCTGCCTCCCATAAACTCCTCCAGCCACCTCCGCTTCTTTCTCACCCCCTCGCTCCCCCTCTCCTCAATCCTTCCCAGGACCACCTCCTTCCTCACGATGTTAAAGCCTCCTTTAACATCCGCCGTCACCCACGCTGCTCTCCCCCCCCTGTGCAGGCACCTCTGCACCTTTGTCACCGCCCTCGCCATCGCCTGGATCGCATTCCTCCCCTTGCGTGCTCCCAGCTGGAGCCTGTGGAAGAGTCGGTCTTCTTTCTGCAGCCTGCTGGCCATGACTTTCTCCCCGATCTTCCCGATACAATTAATCAGGTGGATTGGCCTCCACGCGTTCGCCGTCTTGATGTCCTTGCCTGGCTTCGGTATCATGACGACCCTCATCTCTCTCCACTCCGCCGGGGTTCTGTTCCGGATCCAGTTTTCGGCGATCTCCGTCACTAACTCATCTCCGATGGGAGTCTTCAGGGCAGCTTTGATCAATCGGTAGCCCTGCCTTGGCGAACAGCTGCACGCGGGGTCATGTGACAAAAAAAAAAAAAAAAAAAAAAAAAAAAAGATCAATCGGTATCCGATTCCGTCAGGTCCCGGTGCCGAATTGTTTTTGGTGCCCTGCAACGCAGCCCTCACTTCCTCTTCTACTCTCTCCCTCTCCCTCTCGTCCCCCTCCCCCTCCGCTTCCCCCTCCCCCTCCTCCTCCCCCCGCCTCTGCCTCCCCCTCTTCCCTCCACGCAAAATTCCTCTCCACCAGCGCCCTCACCTTCTCTCCGTCCCCCTCCAACTCCCTCCCCTCCTCATCTTTCAACCTTCCCATCCTCTCCTTTCCTCCGAAAGGGTCCTTCGCCACCCTCACCACCCTCCACGGGTCGCTATACCCTTCCTCTTCTACGAACTCCCTCCAGCACTTCTTCTTCTCCTCCCGGATCTTCCACTTCATCCTTTGCACCGCCGCCTTCCAACCCCTCACCCTCTCCCCCTCCGTCAACCTCGCTCTGGCCCCTACCCCCCCCCCCCCGTGCCAGCCTGTTGACTTCCTTTCCTCATCTCCTCTATCTCTCCTGTCCACCACCTCTTGCGTCCTCCCCCCCACTCTACCTCTTTCTCTAGGACCTCTTCCACCTTTTCAGCCTCTCGTATGCGGTCCCTCCCCCACCCTCTCCAACCACTCCTTCCTTTCCTCCTCCCCCCACTTCCCCCCCCACCCCTCCACCTCCTCTTCCATCCTCTCCCAGTCAACCCTCACCACCCTGTTCTCCCCTCCTTCCACCTCCCCCTCTCCCCTGAATTCTACCACCGAGCCCCGAGTGGTCCGACCCCACATCCACCAGGCCTACCTGGTTCACCGTCACTCCCCTTACCCACACCAAGTCGATCCTCGACTCTCTCAACCTCCCCTCCACTTCCCTCCTCCACGTTGCTTCTCTTTCTCCCACAAGGTGAAGCCAGCCCCCTCCATCCTCTCCCTCAGAATCCTGCCCCTCCCACTCTCCTCCACCCCTTCCAGACTCCACGCCGGGCTGTGCGCGTTCCAGCCCCCCACTAGGACGCACCTGCCCTGCACCTCCAGCACTCCTTCCAGCCACCTCTCAAACTCCTCGTTCCTCCATCTCCCGTCCACATATACCCCCCCTACTGCCACCCCCTCCCTCTCTCCCCATACTACATTCCCGTCGCCCCTCCTCCCCCCCTCCCCTCTCTCCGCTCCCATCCTACCACCCTCGTCTCCTTCCCGACCCCCCCGATCCTCTTCAGGCTCGGGTGCCCCCCCACTTTCCATCCCCCCGCTTCTTCCCTTTTCCACACTTCTCCCTCAAAACCCAAGTCCCACCCTTCCTTGAAGACGGTCTCCCTCCACACGTGCCCAACCAGGCTACTCCCTCCCACGTTCAGGTACCCTACTTCACCATGATGCGCTTGGTACCCCACTGCTCTCAGCCTCCCACTCATCACGAGGCGCTCTCCCGAATATGTCTCCCAACTCAATGGTAGGTCGGTGTTTGGACCCTTCCAAATCACTTCTCGCATCTATCTCCATCCTCTCCCCTCCCCTCCCCTCCCTCAAGAAACCTCCTAACCTTGCCGCGTCTTCATCCCCGTTCTCTAACGGGACTCTGGATAATCTCACCCCGGTCTCCTTCATTCCTGCCTCCTTCTCCTTGCCCTTCCCCCCCTCTACTACCTTCACTGCTTTGCTTCCCTCCTCTTGCTTCTTCTTCATCGGTGTCTCTTCTACCCTCTCCCTCTTCTGGCTCTGGTTTGGAGTCACCGGTTTCGGTCTCTCTGGACAGAATCTCACAATGTGGCCCCACATGCCACATGCGTAGCACGCCATCTGGCCCTTGTGGAATCTGCATTCTCTCGCCAGATGCCCCTTCTTTCCGCACCTGTAACAGCCCGTCCCCTGGCTCCCCTGGCTGCTCCCCTGCGTTCCTTTCACCTGCACCTGCACCTGTTGACCTGCTCCTGGAAAAGCCACCGCCACCCTCGGTGGGATGGATTGCCCCACTGGATACACATCCACCCTCTGCTGCTGCTGTCCCTGCTGCTGTCCCTGCTGTCCTGCCCCTGCTGCCGCCATATTGGCGTAGCTCGTCCGCCCATCCCCCTGCATGTGCACTCCTGGTCGGTACCTTTCTACCACTCTTCTCTGTCCCCTCCACACTAACCCCTTCTTCAGCACCTTCACTGCCCCATCTGCATTCACCACCTCTAACTTTAGCTGCGACACCCTCGGCGGACCCATAGATGGCGCTACTCCAAAGCGCACTGGTGGCCTCGACCCAAACTTGACATCCGGGTTCTCCTCCTTCAGCTTTCTCCTCATCACCTCCACCTCTCCCCTCCCGTCCTCATAGTCCGCCCCCTTCATCACTAGAGGGACCGCATCCTTGTTGTGAACCTCCACCCTTAGGAGATCCTCGCCAAAGATCAGCCTCATCCATGCACCGAATTTCTCCATTACCTCCTTTGCGTTCTCCTCCTCCCGAATGTCCACCAGCAGCCAGACCCTCTCGTACTTCGACGCCGCTGGATTCCTCGTCACCTGTGTTACCCTCCACCCCTCTCTCCCTCCACCTTCGCCGATGTCTCCCAAAGAGATTCACACCTCTTCAGGAGGACGTCCCTCTCTTCTGTCCCTTCCGTTCCATACGGTACCGGCTTCGCATGTACCGTCCTCAGCATCCTCTTCCACAGCTTCTTCCCCCTTACCACTATCCAGTTCTCCCCCTCAATCCTCTTCTCCGCCTCCTTTGCCGCCTTCTCCTCCTCCTCCTTTAGCTTCCTCTCCTTCTCCTCCAGGGCTGCCACCTCCTCCTGTGACCCCGCCGGCATCTCCATCACCTCTGCCCACTTCCTCAGCAGCTGTGCTCTCTCCACCGCCTTCCTCCGCTCCTCTGCTACCCTCTTCTTGCTCTCCTCCTCTGCTTTTCTCCACCTTTCCTCCTCCCTCTTCTTTCTCTTCTCCGTCTCCTCCTGGAGCTTCCGGATCTCCCGAATCTCTGCTTTTCTTTTTCTCTTTTTCTCCTCCTCTCTTGGTGGAGCGATTGGGAGAGTCAGCCAAGACGTGGCGGCGTTTGTGGATTCCTTTTTAAGACCAACAAGGTGCAACATGGTGTGGGATGGGAAGAAGAGAGCAGAGTTCACAATGACGGATGGTGCCCCCCAAGGGTCACCGCTGTCACCGGTTCTGTTCCTGGTGGGGATCGCACCTGTGGCGGACAAGACGGCGGGGAGAGAGTTTACGAGGTCATATGTAGATGCCGAAGAGGAGGGTTTCAAAATTGACCCAGACAAAGCCGAAACCCTGATAGTGGGGGGTACGAGGCCCAACGTATCGGCTAGTAGGACTGAAGGTGGATTGGGAGTTGAAGTTTAATGAGCACCACGCACACAGGTTGAGCCTGGGAAAGGCGGCGTGGGCGATAGCCGCACGCCTTACGCCTTACCAGGATGGCGCCAGCGAAACGGAGAAAGATATACACTAGCATCGCACGGAACATCGCAACTTGGGGGGCATGGGCGTGGCACGATTACGCACACGGAGCACCAAGGGAAAGAAAGCTGAGGGAGCTGGAGAAATGGCAATATGTGGTGGCGCGAGGAGTTACGCATGCACCATGGGGAACAAGACGGGATGTGGTAGAGGGTTTGGCCAATCTGGAGTCCGTAGAGACCTTCGTGAGATGGGAGTCTACCCGGGTGGAGGCGAGGGCACTGAGATTTGAAGGAGAGAGACTGAGGAAGAGGGAAGAGGGGGCGGTCTACCTGAGAGCCTAGAGGTTCACTGAAACACGGAGGAGAATTACCCCTGGCGATTATACCGACTTTATATAAGGACGCGGAGCGGGAGGAGTGGGAGAGACACATCGACAACGTGAAGGACGAAGGGTGGACACCGGTTTACACTGACGGGAGTATGAGGAGGGACACAGCGGGGGCGGGTCTGTTCAGGGAGGGCATAGCGAAGTCAGTATATTTGGGAGAAAACGCCACGGTGAATGACGCGGAGTTGATGGCGATCAGCGAGGAGATGGAAAGGGTGGAAGGGGAGCTGCTCATAGTGACAGACTCGAGACACGCGATCAGAAGAATGACCGACGCTTCGATGGGGGAGCCCACCCATGACGGGGCGACGAACCGGCTCAGGGAGGCGTGGGAGAGGAGAGTTGAGCGAGGGGATCGGGACCTAGCGGTGCTGTGGGTCAAGGCTCATAGAGGCATTGCTGGCAATGAGGCGGCGAGAGTGGGTACCGCACTGCAGTGCGCACCGGAGGTGGTGACTGAAGCCGGTTTGAGACAAAGAGGAAGGAGGGAAAGGGCGGGGGAGAGAAACCGGTTGGAACTGGCATATAGACCACTAGAGAGGCTGGGACAGTTGACAGGGAGGTTGGCGGGACTATTGGGGGGCAAGGGGCTACGGTCCTGGAGGTGGCACCTGGGGGAGGGGGATGGACCGGAGGGCAGATGGTGCGGGGAGGAGGAGGAGACGACGAG
Source organism: Kalaharituber pfeilii (assembly GCA_015179045.1). Classification (NCBI taxonomy): domain Eukaryota; kingdom Fungi; phylum Ascomycota; class Pezizomycetes; order Pezizales; family Pezizaceae; genus Kalaharituber; species Kalaharituber pfeilii. The sequence goes on from WHUZ01000165.1 coordinate 5,416, forward strand.
CCACTTGTTAGGACGGTGCAGAGTGTGGTGGCGGAGGTGGCCGGGGGGGAGGAACACGTGAGGAGACCACCGCGGGGCGAAGGGGAGGGGGGAGAGGACCCGGTGAGGAAGCTGATGGAGATGCTCGGAGAATGATCAGTGATAATTCCCTTGTTTTTCTTTTTTCTTTTCTCTTGTACTAACTGTATTTATTTGTTTACAACTCCATAGCACATCGCCATAGCCCATGGGGCAGCAAGCGATTAATGATATATTAAAAAAAAAAAAAAAAAAAAGGCCTTCCAGTGTGGCTGTCGATCCGCCCAGGTGTTGTAGGGGTCTGTAGCTTAGTCCCAATCTGTCTCTCTCTTCGGCTCGTCGGGCTCTCGCCTCCATGCGCATTCCGGCCTCCGTGGCCGTCTCCGTCTGGCATGATAGTAGGGCGCCGATTTTTGCTGCCTGGTCTGCTTTTTCGTTCCCCTTTATGCCCTGGTGGCCATGGCCTTTCACCCACATGACCGCTACATCTAGTCCCCCCTGCTGTGTCCTTCCCAGGCTCTCCTGACCATCTGCGCCGCGCCTCCCGGGGTCGCTCCGCCTTCCGATATGCGCCAGATGAAACGAGATCCCTGACTCTGTGTGGTCATTAAGATGCTCATTGCGGCCATTCCTTGCATGTCTCGTGCCACATAACCGCACGCCCCTGGATACCAACAAAAAAGAGAGGGGGTTGGCGGGAAAGGCAATGGAAAGAAAAGAAAAGTTACGTTTGCGTTTGCGTTTGCGTTGCCGCTCATGTCGCCTCTGTATCAAGGTCACTGAGACTCTTGACACTCTTGGCCTCCATCAATTCTCAGCTCCCTCGTGCTAGTACTCGCAGATCGTAGGCCTTCATCAGGAATTCGAATTACTGATCCGCCATATTGCGCCATTTCTTGCTCGATGAAGTATTGCGTCGTCATGGTAATGTCTTCTCCTTTTCTACCGCTAGATCCATTGCTGTTCCCGCCTTCCTTGCGCGCCTGTTGTCCCTGCTTTATTGATCCACGGGGCTGGTCGCTTTGCCAATTTCGGGAACTACGTATATTCGTACGGCTAAAGAATGGCTTCACCATCGGCGCACAAACTGTGATAATAGCAATGTTGACCTCGATCCTAGCTCAGTGTCAGTAGAGCAGGAAGTAATACCTCACGGTGAGAAACAAATGTACATGGACCAGGTATGGGACTTAACCGTCGCCCATGTAGGATCGGTTTCGGTACCAAAGTTGAAAAGAGTCGTCATTCGCACGAACGAGGCAATAGTGACACTGCGGGAAGAAGAATTGTCAGCAATCTAGAAATGGTATAATATCCTCCCCGATAAGGTCTGAGATCTACAGTGAGGAATGAGCATACAACAATCCACACCCAAATAAGGCTGCGAGTTGTATTTTCTCCCGTAAGACAAGATTGAGGCTGAAGACAGCCCGAATAGGGAGTGCCAGTGCCGCAACATCCATAATCACAGATACTGAGGCATGAGCGAGGTAAAGTTTTTCCAAATTCAAACATTTGCCACCTGGAATCGATCGATCCCAGAAGTAAGGTATCGGAGCGCATGAGAAGGTGCCGACCACCGTGAACACAATCCAGAACACGGAGTTGAGCCCAAAATAGCCCCAGCACCATGCATTGAAGTAACGAGACAATGACAGTCGCAGGTAGAATAGTATGAGCGATGATTTAATGACGAATATCAGACTAACGTAGACGAGACCTGCGCTGTAGGCAAGCTGGACGGTGTCATAAGCATTGACACTATATGGGCACGAAGTGTACGTGAAGAAGGTCGTTTTAGATACCTTGAGAAATATCGTGAAGTTTGTCGGATCAACGTATTCTATATGCCGCCCCAGGCCGTAGTTCGTCGTGACACAGACAAGTGATGTTCAGCGATGTTCAGCACCTGTTGTATGGATTGATCGATCAGAAAGATCCCAAGGGTATGGGACCAGGGACATCAAATCTCGTGGAACAACAATGGAGGTCAAGTCTACTTACCATTGAAGTGATCATGCCGGCATCGTCCAATCCCAAGCCCTGCCTCGTCATCCGTAGTCTCACCCATAGCCGTAGCATAACAACGAAACATGAGACAGCGCAAAGCGTAATGACAATTCCAAGGAGTCGAGGAGCGTGGTTGATATTTTCCCGAACTTGCATTTTAAGGTACGATTCCGGAAGAAAAGGAACAACAGAAAGTGTGTGGAACACCACAGATTTATAAATTTGCCCAGTTGAAAAGCAACCCCCTGAAATGCTTATCCAACTCCAGCTATTTGACAGGTTTGATCCTTGTAACTGGAGCAAGTGCCCTCATGTCGAAGACATTTTTTTTTTTTTTTTTTTTTTTTTTTTTTTATATCATTACTCGCGTGCCGCCCTGGGGGCTATGGCGAGATTAGTTACATGAGATTAGATACATATGAAGGTAGAAGAAAAGGAATAAGAAAAGATCCTGTGTGTCTCCTATGCCCCTGCCCACTCCAAGATGTCTCTAAGTGGGTCTGTGTCCTTGCTCTTCGGAGGAGTGACCAAGTCTTGCATGCCTCCTGGCCACTTTCGTTTCCATGTCCTGCACCTAGTGAGCACATGTTCAGTAGTCTCCTCCTCCTCCCCACACCATCGACATTCTGGGCTGTCTGCTTTCCCGATTTCGTACTGCCATTTCCGTAGTAACTTGCCGCCCAGTATTCCTGCTAGTGTCGCTATGTGTCGACTTCCAAGTCTTGTCAAGGGACGGTAGCTGAGCCCTAGCCGGTTTCTCTCTGTGGCGCGCTGATGTCTCGAGGTTTGTCGTATCCCATCTTCTGTTATGGTTTCATCTTGGTAGGGGAGGTATTTTCTTTTATCTCTTGGGCGGGCAACAACTCGCTAAATTCGATGCACTAGTTTCACTGTGTAGCGTCCAGCCAAGAGGGTCTATGTACTATCAAATTCATTGCTTCAAGCAATGGTACGTATATGCCAGTATACGAGCGGGAGGGTCTGCAAGGGCTGCTTTGTTACAGTGAAGGCTGGTTATAGAGATACCGTTAAGTCTATCGAACTTAGAGTCGCAAGAACAGCAGGTTTATATACATGAGAAAATATAACTTGGGAACCATGACTGAATAGGGAATTATCAGGGAAGATACCATATCAGGAAGGTGAGAAAAGGCATGGGATGCGTGGCTTGCAAAGGGAACGCCGTGGCGTAAGCCACACAAAAGTTGGCGTTGTAGCGTAATTCATATACAATCCAATAGCGAGACTAAATACACATGAGTGGAACGAAAAGATAACAGAAAAGATAGATAACAGCAACTGGTGGCAATGGATGTAATGTTCCCACAGCCAGTGCACACTTCTCAGGCACAGGAACAGCGCATATCTTATAAATGTCTTTTTGTCTGCTAGATAAAATGTTCTCCAAGTTATTTATTACAGTGCTTGAGAGGAAGGCCAATGCACTTATATTAATTACTATCATGAATTTATGCAACCAATATCGTTGGGGGCTGAAGCAGAGCTTGCGACCGGGGCTAGGGGCTGTGGTGCTGTCATGGAGTAGCAAATGGCACCCTCGCGACCGCCAGAATCTTTTCTGGTGAGCTTGAACATACTTTTTCAGCGACTTGCACACATGCTCCCTGAGAGACGCCACTCGCTTTGTTCGGGGGTCCATACCACTGCTGGGGAGGTTAACGCCAAGAGGGTAAGAACTGATGGTACTATCCAAGACTGCTCTCTAGTATGTCATCGGTCATATTCCTATTTGAATACTTGTGCACTCAGCCTATATAGTATTCCTCCACTACTGTCATATAAACAACTGTTTGTAAGGTAGACTCAACAGCATCTACTGTCTTAGACAGGAATGCTCAAATTTAGAGCTGGCAAGCAAAGTCTTATAGGTAGTCTCAATAATCAAGTTTCGAGAAAAGAGTATAAAGAGTAGTCAATTGCTCTATCTGATATAATGCTCAATCTGATTTCTATCTGTGTATGAATCTATAATCCTCTACGATCCTATCTACAGTACGTACAATTGATAGAAGTATTAAACCACCTTACTTGCTTACCTTACATTTACTTCATTATCTTATACAGGTAACATTACATATTCCTGTTAAGTACTACACTTTGCTATATTCAACCTTATTTTTTTGTCTATTAGTACCATAGTTACTATTACACTATAGATGTCAATATTATTTAAGTACTACTCTACCCCAACACCTTACTAGTACCATTACTTTCTGTAACGGATCTGGTAAACGCAGAGAGTTAACGTCTGCTAGGTCAAAAAGACACTTGACTAGCAATCCTCACTAGTCCTCTGCATAGCTCATATAGCCCTCATTTATGTGACTGCGGCACTGTTCCGGCTGTCGCATATCGCTTGCGCATATGTGCATTTCGTATGGGTGTGCATCCACCGACTGCCCACCCTACGGTTGTACAGTAGTGAACTCGTAATACTTTCTTGTTCCTTAGTTCTCTCAAGGAATTAGTTACTAAGTTGACTACTAAAAAATCATCTCCTAAATCAACCACTGAATCTATATTATCTACTGAATTACCTGCTGAATTGCGTACTGAATTGCCTGCTAAATCACCTGCTCAGTTATTTACTGAGTTCTCTACCAGTACCGTATGAGTAACGATGTGCACACCGGTAACGCTGGGAACCTTGGCACCGGTTTTGCGCTCTCCCCAACATCAAAATGTCTGGCATCTCACAGAATATATTTCTAATATGTATGATGAATTAATTATAGACCATATTGACTGCGCTGATTCTGAATTTGAAGGGAAAAAAGTGAAAATGCTACTCCTACAGCATCTACAGTTGCCTCACCCCTCTACCTTATGAAATAACCTTCTCTAGCACCTACCAGCAAATACCAACTTACTGCAACGCTCTACCTGCTCATGCAATAGTAGAAATGGTAGCAATGGTATTACTAGTGCTATATTACAATACATGAGTAGTAACAGCTTGAGATCTGTAACATAGCACTATATGCTCCTGTAACAAGAAATTGTGCATAACTAAGAAATTGAGCATTTTCCGGATGTGACAACAAAAAATTCCTGTGAGTGCAAATAGCTCTCAAGGGGGCTCAAATTAAAGCCAGAGCATGGTAGAATACATGGAATTATCTTCCGTATATTTATTTAGCCAATTTTTAGGAGGTGGGTAGTAACCTATTTGAAATTTCCCAAATCCTATACTAGACATACTCTGAACTGCCAAGTGTCAATAATCCTACCTGAAATCTTATTTATCTTGACATATACTCTATTACCTATTCTGAGGAAGCGTAGCTAGTTTGGTCGTATTTGGCGGTCGTCTTTGGCCACGTCATGGGTCATCATGGCTATAGAGTAAGCAGCCTGCCTATATTAGGTATGCCACACCGTGACTAGTTTTCAGCTACCCAAAACCATTACCCCATACTACCAGCTATTATTGACTGAACGTCGACCCTGAATTCCGGATTCGCACTTAGAATAAGGAGGGCTTCGTCACGTAGGAAAAACAAGAAAGAGCTTCTGAAGGAATAAAGAAGATCTATACCGTTAGGTCCGTACCGTTGGGTCCAATAAGTCTGATTGATTAAAGAGATGCAGAATCAAACAGGATTATATACATAATGAGCATTGCATGACGTGACTGCAGAACCATGACTAGACAGGCAGGTGTAACATATCAGGCAGGTGCGGAAGTAACGGAATGCATGGCTTGCAACTAAGCGCTGTGGCGTGAAGTTGGTACTGTGGCGTTATTGCATGATTCAGACACATAATAGCAACGGAGTGTAGATCATGTGTATGTTAAATGAAAGAACAGAACAGCAACCAATAAACAGACGAAACAGCAGTTAGTAACAGTAACAGGAAGAAACGTATCCATTAGTAACAGTAATAGAAAAACATATCTATTAGTAACAGCAACATACGGGTAGCGGATGTTGATAGACAGCTCAACACGCGTGGCGGATGTCATGTTTCGACAATTATAACATATTTTCTTCTGTATATCTTTATATTTGTAGCTTTAGAGAGTATCTACGCATCAGTTGTACTCTACAACAGTGCAGTACTAATGTGTACGCGCATAACGGACAATATACTATTAATATGATAGCTCCACTCTAGATATTAATCTGGATACCTCTAGTTTGTGCCAGTTTTGAGACTGTGTACAGCTCATATAGCACTACATGATGATCATAATGATGCAATTATTACTGTTGCATACCGTATGTGTATGATACTGCATATCTGACATATTTGACATATACGGGCTACTCACTCTACAGTCATGACGACTTCTTGACATCGCTAAACTTGCTATACTTCCTCAGAATAGGTAATAGAGTATATGTCAAGATAAATAAGATTTCAGGTAGGATTATTGACACTTGGCAGTTCAGAGTATGTCTAGTATAGGATTTGGGAAATTTCAAATAGGTTACTACCCACCTCCTAAAAATTGGCTAAATAAATATACGGAAGATAATTCCATGTATTCTACCATGCTCTGGCTTTAATTTGAGCCCCCTTGAGAGCTATTTGCACTCACAGGAATTTTTTGTTGTCACATCCGGAAAATGCTCAATTTCTTAGTTATGCACAATTTCTTGTTACAGGAGCATATAGTGCTATGTTACAGATCTCAAGCTGTTACTACTCATGTATTGTAATATAGCACTAGTAATACCATTGCTACCATTTCTACTATTGCATGAGCAGGTAGAGCGTTGCAGTAAGTTGGTATTTGCTGGTAGGTGCTAGAGAAGGTTATTTCATAAGGTAGAGGGGTGAGGCAACTGTAGATGCTGTAGGAGTAGCATTTTCACTTTTTTCCCTTCAAATTCAGAATCAGCGCAGTCAATATGGTCTATAATTAATTCATCATACATATTAGAAATATATTCTGTGAGATATGCCTGACATTTTGATGTTGGGGAGGGTGCAAAACCGGTGCCAAGGTGCCCAGCGTTACCGGTGTGCACATCGTTACCCATACGGTACTGGTACTACATTACTCTAAAGTTAGAGTCTTTATAGAACTATATACCGAATTTGTTCACCAAACTTGTGTACTAAACTTAACTTATCTCTAAGCTACTACATCAGGAAAAATAATATTTCCGCCGGGCGGAAACCCTGCGCCCGCGGCGCGGCATGTTCGCCCCAACCGTCTACTGCACCCGGTGTATTTAAAAACTTGTATTGTGTGCTCAACGTATAATCAAACCACCAATCGCGCCCTATTGCGCCCGGTGGAACCAAATTCACCTTCCCCGCCCAGGGTGTGATTGATGATACTTCTCAAAGCCCGGGCGTGCCTACTCTCATAGTCGGCATAGGGACCTATACACAGGTAATGCCATTCACGCTGTAGATGCCATGCCATATGAACAACTGATTATTTATTTCTATCTATTGTGATCTATATACTGGTGCCATTTCATTATTCCACCATGCCATGCCATCGTCTATCGACCTACTGCTTTAGCTCTTTCATGTAAATATCTCCCACATTGCTATAGCTCGCTATGATGCAACTCAAGCCATTGAGAAGAGCTGCCGTAGCTGTCATATTCTGGCTCATCTCTCGCTAGCACAGAGCCCTGCCATGCCTGTCAAATTCAACTCGTAGTGCCATATCTCGCGCCATACCAAGACGAAGTCATCACGGAACCAGGGATTAGACAAGCGGCAAAAGCCCGCAGAGCGGAGGAGAGAGACAGATTGGGACTAACCTACAAGCCACTACAGCGACTGGGACACCATGTAGGCACGATGGCGGGACTGCTAGGCGGGAAAGGTCTACGATCCTGGACATTCCGGATAGGAAATGCGATAGCCCGGAGTGCTGGTGGTGCGAGGAACAGGAGGAGTCCACCGCACACCTACTGAACGAGTGCCGAGTATGGAAGAGAAGGATATGGCCCGGTGGGTTGGAGGATATACGCAAAGCACCGGAGGAGAAGGGCGGGGATCCCTTACTTTCCGACAGAAAGACCTAATGGGGATACCAGGTACCGACGAAGAAATCGCCGAAAACCTGATAACACGGAACTTTATCACTGAAGGACAGGGCCAACCGGCTACTACCCCTCCAATAGGGATCACAAGGGACAGAGAATTGGCGAGGAAAGCAATAGATCAGGCCCTCACGAGGACGAAATCCCGATCGGCTACCGGACCGGATGGCATCCAATACGGGCTCCTGAAGCTTATAAAGGGCACCACCCTCTGGGCGTCGGTAAGGGAGAGAATAGTGGACTACATCAACGGTAACTATGACTTGGCAAGAGGGTTCGATGTCGTCATGACTTAGTAATTAAAAAGAGTCACTCAACACTTAAAAAGAGTTATTCAATATCTAAAAAATGTTGCCTAATATTTGAGACAAAGGAAAGACCTCTTGAACCTATCAAAATAAGAGAAAGACCTACTACTCAATCTAATGGCCAGGTTGGAAGAAAGGAACTAACTTGTGATTTGACTTCTCTTTATTTTCTCAAACTTTCCTTTCTTATTTCTCACTATTTTGCCACTATTCCCTTTATTTCCTTACCATTATGCAACTATACCTCGCCATAGCCCACAGGGTGGCAAGCGAGTAATGATATTAAAAAAAAAAAAAAAAAAAAGTCGCCCGACAACCAAATGAGTCGCCTGACAGCTACTCGCTGGTTCAGAATGTATTGGAACGCTGTATAAATTGTGTGGGCTATTCCGAGTCGCCTTTTGGAATAGTGCAAATATGTTATATAGCGTTCCAATACTTTCCAAACCAGTCAGCAAAGAGACTCGCCCGACAATAATCAAAGAGGGTCGCCCGACAACCAATAGTCTTGGCACGAGAACAACGTAACCCCGCTTGCAGCGCTAAGCCATGGCAGGTCCCTCACAGCCGTGCAACCAGACTACAGGTGACCCTGGCTATAATGAACCTGAAAACCTGGCTACAGTGAAGGGATGGGCGAGCTTCTTTGTCTACACAGGTAAAGAAAGTGCCCTCGCTATAGTGAACACTGGTTATAGTGAAGAAAATAAAGTCGGTCGGATTCTTAGCCTTCATTACAGCCAGGTTCACCTGTACTCACAGCCCGGAGACAGGCTGAAAGAAAATTTTACATAAATGACCTCACCTCGCCATCATCCCCCGCCCCCCTGCCTTCTAGAACCTTATGCCCGGAAAAGAAATTCTCCAACACATCGTATTCCTGCCCGTTCTCTGCCGTTCTCTTCCAGTTCTTTTCCATGTACTTCCATTCTCTAAATCCTTCTGGACGATTCTCTTGGTGACTGCACCGGAACGCGAGATGCTCCCCCGTTTGCACCTCCCCCGTTTGCACCTCCCCACACCTGCTCCGCGTACAGATGTCCGCAACCATAACGGATGACAACTCTAACGGTGCTGAGTACATAATCCTAGCCTCGCTCCGCGTGGACCCAATCCAGAACCCTGTAATCTGCATGGTTAAAGGTCTGCTCAGTATACAGCAATCAGCCGCTTTTCTACCCCGCCTGAGGATTTAGATCAGCACAAAGGAACGAACGGGCTTCGACAGAATTCAACTAGTTTTCTATAAGGACCAGAATCGATATCAGCAAATACAGCAAAAAAATATCCTGGGCACTTCTCACATTTTCGACGATGTCTGGTCAATCTCAAGCCAGGAACACGATTTCGTTCGACAGCAGAATATTTCGAGACGCGCTGTCAAACTTCCAGAATAGTCTTTCACCCGTGCAGGCTCAAGGCTTCGCGAACACAACACTTGAAGCGCTCCAACGCTGCATTGGTGATATCCAAACAGAACAGGTGATAATGCGGAATATGCGAAATATCAACCGAATTCGGCCATTCATAGATGCGATGCAACAATATGGTAAAATCATTGAAGTATTTCTTAACGTGACAAATTTTCTTGCTTTCATATGGGTTGGTCCACCTTACTTGCCATATGCACAGGCTGCATGCTGAGCTCTATATTTGTTCATCAGGGACCCATGAAATTTTTACTCCAGGTAGGCCTTGTTGCGCTCATCGCTCTGTGTTAGCAGACGAGGCTCAGTGACTCCCTTCAACGTAGGTGACAAGTAAATACCTCAATTGTTTTGACATTATTTTGGACGAATACGAACATCTCGGGGAGTGTCTTCCGCAATTTCAGCAATATCATTCACTCTTCCTTGGCAACAGTTACATGCGAACCGTGTTAGGCCTTGTGTACCAAGATATCTTAGAGTTTCATGGCCGGGTATTGAAGCTTGTGCAACGACCAGGCAAGTATTTCTCTATGCAGCCAAAGAGGGTTTTAGACAATGTGCTGACAACCCTCTCCAGCATGGACTCTCATCTTTAGAGCTGCATGGAAGGATCTAGCGATGCCTCTTGAGCAAATACGAGCGAAGCTCAGCCGACACAAAGGATTGGTGGAAGGTCAGGCAAGCTTGATTGAATTCGAAGAGGCCAAACTGGCCCGAGAATTAGCCAAACGGGCGTTTGACCGAGCCGAGAAAGAGGATAGCAGGAGGCGTAAGGTAGAGATCACCAACTGGCTTGCTGCTGCCGATAGCAAAAGTGACCAAGAACATTTTGAATCTCTACGAAAAGAATATCCTGGGACTGGGTCTTGGATTCTGAACGATAGGCATATGAAGTGCTGGCTCGATTGTTCTAACTTCACAAATACGGAGCTTTGGCTTTTTGGAATACCAGGGGCCGGTAACAATCTCTTTGAGGTCTTGGGTTTCACGTTTAGGACTATTGCTGATACTAGCCACATATTTAACAGGCAAAACAATCCTCACTTCTGTCATTGTTCAATATCTAGAGAAAATTGGACAAAGCACGCCATCTGCTGGTGCTATACCGGTAGCTGTTGCATACTTCTACTGTCGATACCGCACTGAGAACAAGGACAGTTTTAACGCTGTTGGTCGTGGCATCTTGTCACAACTTATCAAGCGCAACGAGGGAATTATTTCACTATTATGGGAAAAGATGGCTGATAGTGGAGAGATAACTCTAAAAGCTTCAAACCTGTTAGTGGAATTACTCGAGGTTGCCATGAAGGATTCAAAGACATCATATGTTATTATTGATGGCCTGGACGAATGTGAGAAGACAGAAAGAAGAAAGATCATCTCAACCCTGCAAAGCATAAGTGAAGCAATTAATCAACAGGTGCCTGGAACAATACGGTTACTCTTCATTAGCACTAATGAGCCAGACATTCGCAGGCGGCTTTCAAGTATTGTGAAGATTCAGTTAAAGCCCAATGATGACGATATTCGGCAATATACAACTATATGGACAGCCAAGATTCAAAAAAGATTCCGGCTATCTGATGCGGAAACAGATAATATTATCGCTAAGGTGCTTGAGCGAGCAGAGGGTACGTCATGTCTCCCCTTCATTCTTAAATCGAGAACAATTCCACTAATGACATTTTAGGAATGTTCTTATATTGTGCATTAGTGTTGAAGCATTTACATGGCCAAGGGAGCAGAGCTCAGCTGGAAGAGGAGCTTCGTCCTGAAACATTACCTATAGGCCTAGAAAAAGCGTAAGTATTAAAGTTCAGCCTCAATTTTACTCACCGATTCAATAACTAAGAACCCGCGCAATTCTCATAGTTACGAAAGGATTGTTGTCCGCATCTACAGTACAAACAACGTACAAAGGCGGAATGCTGGCCGCATCCTTGATTTACTAGCATGTTCGAGAAGGCCACTCAAAAAACATGAGATTCAGGCTGTATTTGCTATTGAAATGAAGGATCGGACCGTTGACTTTGAGCAACGATCCATGATTGACGACATTGGTGACATTTGTGGTTCCTTGATAGAGGTGAACACAGATGGAGCTATTCAATTTGTGCACATGACTGCTAGATTGTAAGGCCCGCCCTTTCTTGTCCTTCCCTGACTTTTGAAAGCTGATGCAGTTGTCACACAAGTTTCTTGACAGAACGAAACCTGATTGACCTGGTTTCTGCGGAATTAAACTTGGCAATTCTTTGCACAACATATCTTACTTTTGATTGCTTCGATAGTCTTCTACCAGAAACGGAAATTCGTAAGTTTGTACTTGAAGGCTATTTTTCATTTCAAGATTATGCGGCAGTATACTGGTTTGATCATGTCGAAGCATGCTGCTCCAAATTGTCAGGCGATCCAGAACAGGCAAAAGTTGTCGGTTCTCTCCAAAGTTTCTTGCAAAAACAGCTAAATACCGAGAGCAAGGAATGGGGAGAAATAACAATAACCGGAGCAATAAAGCGGAGATTTAGAAACCTCAACGATTATCCTGAGGTTCACCAGGTCATGACTCGATTGGCATCTGGTGCGATTCAGCTTCGGGGGGCCACTCAAATGAAAGCTGGGTCGCTTGGGCAATTCATGCTATGCTTTCTCCACTTAAGAGGGCAAATTGCCAAAGCTAGATTGGAACTGGAAAAGTTCGACAGTCTAGCACCAGAGAGCAGGAGCAAGCTTGAACAAGCATACGGCACGCACTTGTTCAAATGCAGTCGATCAACCTGTACATATTTCAGCGAAGGGTTTGCATCATCTCAGGCTCGAGACCGGCATGGGAGTAGGCATGAGCGTCTGTTCTTTTGCAAGGAAATTGCATGTCCTATCGCCGATTTCGGTTGTTGCACACTTCGTGAGTTACAGGCACACATTGAGAAGACACATTCCACCAATACACAGACTACAGATTTCAGAGCCGTAGGGTTCCCTGCTTTCCACAAGGCTCGGGAGAGCAAGGCGAATTCCGACTGCAAGGTTCCGGATGATACTGACCCACTTTCCGATCTAGCATACTGGGCGCCACCCGCAACATGGAGGGATCCTGGGGGAGTGAGGGGGGGAGGAGGGGGGAGTGAGGAGGGGTTATATATATCTAACTTTTTCGTATGTAACTAGCACAACATCGCCATAGCCCTTAGGGCGGCAAGCGATTAAATGATATAAAAAAAAAAAAAAAAAAAAAAAAAAAAAAATGGAGGGATCCGCGGGCACCACATGTAGTTAGGTAGTTAGTTTTGGTTTGGTGCATTTTTTACTTTCTTTAATAAAGACCCTCGCCATAGCCCATTGGGCGGCATGCGAGTACTGATATAAAAAAAAAAAAAAAAAAAAAAAAAAAAAAAAAAATTTCCGATCTAGCGAATTTCGGTGGTGCGGGAGAGCTCTAGAAAACCTGGCCCATATCACCACCGGCTGCCAACCATGGAGGAAAAGACTACCCGGGGGAGCGGAAGACCTGATAAAACCAAAGGGGACGGACGAGGATAGGGACAGACTGGCGGAGACCCTGCGATGGGCGGGAGAAGACTAAGGGGAAGGCGGACGCGGTCTCACAATTTCCATTTCACTCCCCTATTTCGTTTATTCTTTTCTTTCTTTTCTTACTTCTCTCGTCATGTATTTAAAACATCGCCATAGCCCTCAGGGCGGCATGCGATTAATGAAAAAAAAAAAAAAAAAAAAAAAAAAAAATCAATGATCCAGATGGATATGTGCTATTGCCGTCAACGGCTCCATGAATCCTAAGGGTTTCTGGGCCGCCGATCAGTCAGGAGATATCTGAGGACACTTAACTCAGGTTTTAAGGAACCCTATTATAAAGCAACAATGCTCCGGCCCCAAGCGTTTTTTGAATGGGAAAATAAAAGTTTCTTATCTTTTGGTTTATTAATACCTATATAATCGCGAGTTGCTTGTAACGAGAGGTTCATTTTTACTGAATCGAAGGAACAGTGATGTTTTCAGCCGTGAAGGAATCAGTGAATACAAAAACTGCTCATTTCATTCGTCTACATTGTCACATCTTTGTCTGCAATTGGCTGCAAGCCGAAAACAAGAAGTTAGCACGGATCAGTGGGATTCGATGGTTGAGAAAAAAAGGAAAAGTTCATAGATGAGGGGAAAGTCACTAGCTCGATCATGATATACCTGAAGTAGGAAAGTACACCTGGAGCCAAGGCAGATTCAAAACCAGTGAGAGTGAGATTATGAGGGAAATGGCTGAAGTACGACCAGTATGAGTGGGATAGGGCACCTCGACTGGCAAAGTGAATTTTGCATACTCGAATTCTCTGATTGCTCCACATGACTAGTGAGGATTGCGGGACAACGTTCTGTTCTGCATTGATGTTATCTCTTTCTCCCTACATTACTATCGGAGGTTGTGGGTTCTATGTCGGTTTTATTTTTCTCTCTCCATTACCATTGGAGGGCGTGGGTTAATAAAATGCGGAATTTTATTCTATTTTCCATTTTTCCATTTTTCCATATTTTCATATGTAACTAACCTCGCCATAGCCGATAGGGCTGCATACGAGTAATGATATTAAAAAACATCTAATAGCTCCTGTCACCATATACCTATCTCGCATTGTAAGCAATCTGCGCTTATGAACAACCCCTGTCGGTCCCAAGCAACTGTCTGTCACCAGAGTTCACTGTAGAATTGTTTTCCTCTCTGTTATCAACCTTCTGCTTGTTTTATGAATCAATGATATCCCTCTGTAGTCCCAGCAGATCCCACTGGTGCGTAATTCTGTTCACATGGTATTGTGTGACGGAGCTTTTGTTCAACCTACAATCATATATTAGCAGATATTTTGAAGAAACCATGAGTAGCAGAATCTATATATTTTTTTTCAATATCAGTTCTAGCTGCTGAATGAAAACCCTATGGGATACACGCTTGAGAGGCTTGCCATCAAGTATCAAGTCCGCGGGCACTACATGTATCTAGTCGTTTACAGTTTCTTTCGTTCTTTACGTTAATAAAACACCTCGCCATAGCCCATAGGGCGGCATGCGAGTAATGAAATAAAAAAAAATAAAAAAAATTGAGAGGCTTGCCAAGGTGAAAGAAAGAAGTCATTATTCATTCAGCCAAGAAGTGACCTACTGGAAGTTAAAATCTGTCTGGGTATCAGAAGACAATCAATCAGCATAACGCTAGAAATCCATTTACTTAATAGTGTGAAAAGGCTTGTCATAGGTCTTTGTCGAGATCTGTAAGCCTGGTCCGTTCAAAGGAGGGATGTGAACTCCCGAGCGGACTTGAACACCGTACAATGTACGTACAAGCCAGACATTCAGCATCCTCTTTAAATATACGAGCGTGTTAGATTTTTCATTTGATTGTCCTCATCTTGAGGTGATCCATATGTGTTTTTTTTTCTTTCTTTTTTTATATCATTACTCGCGTGCCGCCTGGTAGGCTATGGCGAGGTAGCATCCATATGTGGTGAACAGTTGTCATGAACCTTATCATGAGGGTATCTTGGAATGAAACATGTCGGAAATCACAGTTGGCTGCAAAGGGTATTGTCTCTTTTGTCATTGTTCAGCTTCTTTGGCCAATCACTCCCTGAAAGCCTGTGAAAGGGAAATCTAAGATGCTACTCGAGACAGGAATATGATATCCAGTAGAATTTGTATATAATATACCTAGTACATTATTGTGTACTGTACTTGCTATAATAATTGCACACATATTTTAATACAATTCTGATACAGTACACGGAAGGCACAGGGACTTCGGATCCTTGTGAGCTGGGCTACAGGGCAAGGATGGCGGAGCAGCAGGTGCAGAAGGTCCATCCCAGGTGAATGTGACCCATGAGTCGAAGCTAAGAGAGCTAAAAAAAAAAAAGGCAATATATGGCAGCAAGATCTATCACCGGTGCCCCTGGGGGACCCGAAGAGACGTGGCGGAGGCCCTAGCAAACCTAGAGTCAATACAAGCTTTCATGAAAAGCATCGCCATAGCCCATAGGGCGGCAAGCGATCAATGATATAAAAAAAAAAAAATTTCATGAAAAACGAAAGGACCCGGGTCGAGGCCAGGGGAGAGGAGCTCCTCAATGAAGAGGAGTGCCTTAAGAGGCTCACTAATGGAGGGACCCACTAGCGCTGGAGGTACTTAGCACACTAAACACCAAAGGAGAGAGACATGAATGGAGAGGAGAATTGAAGAGGAGACAGATGCTGGATGGAAAGCGGTGTACACTGACGGAAGTGTTGAACCGACGGGGCAATCCTGGCACCGATGCACGGAGAAATTATGGGCTGACGGCTTGACTGATGGATTAACTGTGGCGTTCTGTAAATGCTTTTGTGGCAATTGTGAGGCCGCTGCAAGGGGCATATAAATTACGGGTCCTGTATGTACTAGAATCAATCAATTACTTATGCTCGAAAGCGTGATTACTTTAGGAAGCAGGCTTGCGGAGTAGGACTGTGGATTTTTTTTTTATATATGTATCATTACTCGCATGCCGCCCTATGGGCTATTATGGCGAGATTACTTACAAAGGAGATATAAGTATAAAATCAAAGAAGAAAAAAGATGATCTTTAAACCTACGGTCTCCAATAGTAATGGAGAGAGAAAAACGAAACCGACATAGAACCCACAACTTCCGATAGTAATGTAGGGAGAAACATAGGGCTGTGGAGGGGAAGGTCCGATCCCATCCATCTAAGTGCCAGAGCTATGGTGAACGATGCAGAGCTAGTGGCAATGGCGAAAGTCCTGGAGGACAGGGATGACGAACTACTCATAGTTACGGATTCTAAAGTAGCCATCCAGAAACTCAGGACCTAGCCGAGGGCCCCCCGACACCTAGCAGGGCAGCTCACATGGTTAGAGAAGCGTGGGAGAGCAGAGTAGCCTGGGGAGGGATGGACGTGGCAGTGATCTGGGTCAAAGGACACAAGGGCCTGGAGGGCAATGACAGGGCAGCCAAAATCGGTGCACACCACCCACCCAATGAAGACGAAGTGATCGCGGAGGACGGAATGCATATGGAGGCGAAGGCGCACAGAGCAAGAGGGAGAGACAGGTTGGCCTGAGTTATAGGCCATTGCAACGGCTAGGGAGGCAGGCGGCCATGCTGGTAGGGCTATTGGGGGGAAAGGGCCTCAGAGCCTGGAAATACAAAGTGGGCAAAGCGGAAAGCCCAGGGTGCCGGTGGTGCGGCGAATGAGAAGAGACAGCAGAACACATCTGGGCAGAATGCAGAGTCTGGAGGCAGAAGTGGCCTTGGAGAATAGAAGCGGTGAATGAACCCGCGAAGGCGAAGGAGCGCGGAAGAGACCCATTGCAACTGGTCGAGTTGATGGAATGGGCGGATCGATGAGTTTCCTTCAATTTTGCCTTTATTTCTATTGACGCGATTTTGTGATTTTGTAAGTTACCCCCACGTGCTTTATACCTCGCCTTAGCGCGTAAGGCGGAATGCGGGTAATAATTTGAAAAAAAAAAAAAAAACAAGAGGTGAATGTGATTTATTCTCGGATCCAAAGCTATCAATTCAAGCCTGCCTCCGGGTTTTGAGGGTCCACACCCAGGGGCCCTGCCTTGGTGAACAGCTGCACGCGGGGTCATGTGATATGTAAAAAAGAAAAAAAAGGCTATCAATTGCAGCCTATCCTATCCTCATTTTTCTCAACGCCCCAGTCCCATGCCTTGGCAAGAGCCAGGCCTTAGATGAAGCAGATCAGTAGAGATAAAGATAAAGCGCGCAGGGATACGTATTGTATTATTCTCTCATGACTTCGACGACTGCGCGCTAATTCCTACAACGAGCATATCCAGAATCTTCTAGATATCACATCGCGTGGAATGCCCTCACACCATGATCTCGGGTCACGTGCTATCAACATTCACGTGGCTCCTTCCGACATGAGAGCGTCGCGTCCCATGATATGCTCCGTGATGCTCGTTGCATAATTTTCAACATTAGATAGTTCTGATGTTGTCGTGCGCAGACTCCTATTATTGGCACGTGTAAATACTAGTAATTCACGAAAGGAAGAGAACAGTGCCAAGAGAGTCTGGGCACGAGAACAGATAGCTGAGTAATCCCTTAGTTACCTAAAGAGCTTTTTGATTCAAAACATGATCACGCAACCCGCTGCTCCTCGCCAAGGCAGGCCGCAACCTCTTACCACCAACACCTAGTCTTGTAACCAGACTGACACTCGGAATCACCACCGTGACCTTGCATATAGCAAGCCATCACATGTTTCAGCTCGTATAGTACGTGCATGCTTGCAGCCGCCTGCTGCAGGCTACCGGCGTCCGAAGATGGCATCTCAGTCACAGAGCCAAACATCGCAGTATCAGCAAATGAACCACTCTGAATATAGCTCCGGAATCAGTCTACATATAATGAAGCAATTCCAATGTGTCAAAAGCTCTCAAAATGGCACGATTAGAATGCGCCTTCGGCAGCATTACGACTCTCTACCACAGCGGTTGACGCCTCCTCGATAGACAGTCTTCCTTGCCAGATCCTCTCGGTCTCTGACATTGTAAACTGCATCCTAGAACGTATGGAGTCTAACAGTGAAAAGCGGAGACACCATTCTGTCTCATATGGAGGAGCACAGCCACGGCTTGGATTTGCTGGTCATCCAACAAGGGCTGGAAGGTTGCCACCTGAGCCCATTCTCCACTTCACATTTTCTTCCTTCCAGTTACATGTGCATGCATTGCTAATCTGAGTTATCAATAGAACACGGTGTGAGGCTAAGCGGGTTTTGTTTTCATTATTAAGGAATTTGAGTGTCTGCTACGGCAATACGAAGGGCCAGATGATCATCTTAATGAAGGGGCCAAAGCTAGCGTTACCACTGTAGTAAGTTCAAGGCCGAGACATGCAGCCTCATATACTTTCTCTCGATCGCCAGCCCAGCTACACGCCCTGTCTTGGCGAACAGCCGCACGCGGGGTCATGTGAAATTAAAAAAAAAAAAAAAAAAAAAAAAAAAAAAGCCCAGCTACACACTGCTTTCATCACTTCTCTTTTTAGTATATTGTTCCCTTTATATTTACCATCTTCATAGTTGCAGTTTATACATTTTACAATCGTACGGGAACATCCTGACATTCGTATTCCAATGTGCAGAAAAACGCACTAAGCGCGGAACACTGTCCTCCGCGTCACCTCATAGACCTTCAACCAGATCGTCAGTTGGTTTAATAACCTGATCAGCAATACTCTAGACGTCCTCATAAATGACCGCCTTTCAACATCCGGACGGATTAAGAATCAATTCCGGACCTGCCGGCTTATACACTATAGTGTTATCGAGTTTAAAGCTGTGTTAGGCACACACATAGCGGAATACAGAAAGAACGCTATTGCCCAAGTAATAGCGGAAGCCGATGCATGTTCCTTGAGCAATGAGAGGAACAATCTCGATAATCCAATCTATGCCATCCTGAGTCATGGTATAGATTTTCACTTCTTCAGATTCACCCCCAGGAGCGCAAAAACATCTAGCGCAAAACAACCGCTCCTTACTATTGCAAGGGGTTACAATATGTCCCTTCCTCAGACTACAGCTGTACATGCTACTCAGCCACCTGCTAGAACCTACTTCCACCTACCAAATGTATCATGCACTGACCCATCCAGATTCCTCTCACAGTTCGTCTCCTATGCGAGACTATCTTTTGGGTCTTTCTTGCTGGATATACCGCTAGTCTTGAAGCCTACTTGACAAGATCGAGGATCAAAGAAAAGGATAATCTAGAAAGATGGGCTACTGCACTAGATAAAGCAAAGAATGCGATTCACTTTCCCTTCACACAGGAGTTTCCGGGGAGTTCTACTTTTATGTCTGACTTTCCTTTTATTTCATATATAACTAAATATCGCCATAGCCCGTAGGGCGGCATGCGATCAATGACATAAAAAAAAAAAAAAAAAAAAAAGAATGCGATGGCAGCAGGAATATTAAATGGGGGCAATGTAGCTATGGAGCAGGAGGATAAAGCTGCTACAATTGAGGATACTCTTCAGAGACAACAGCCACCTCAGGACGAGCATTTGGAACCAACTCCACAACCACAACGTCCCCCCCAGTGAAACCTACATAGATCGAAAGCTCTCAGCGCGCTGAGTCTTTTGATCTAATTTTTATCCTCCAAATCCATAACCCGCAAGTTTCCCCCCAGGGTGAAACTCCGAGGAAATTTTCAGCTCACCATCGCCGTGGTCAACATATCAACCCCGCGCCAAGACCCAATAAGAGGCCGCGAAACACCGCCCTCCACCAATCAAATGCCGAGGGGAAAGAAGAAACAGAGGACCGACTCCTCCCCACCGCCCCCCCCCATGAGGGCCCCCCCCCGCCGCCCCCTACCCAGCGGAGGAGGACCTTTCCTAACATGAAAGACAGTGGAGGGACACAGTACAGTCGTTGCACGACGCAGGCATCGGCTGGACCAGCGTATTCGCCTCACTGTGGCAGCTGAAGACCAAAGACGAAAACCTCCCACCGAAAGACGCAATCCTAGCCCTTCGATGGACCGAAACCCAAGTGACAGTCTTTGGGGGAAGACCAGGAGTCCCCGTCCCTTCATGGATCAGTTCCCCGCCCGCCGCTGCTCACCTCCCCGGCCCCTCCCAGCCCAGCCTGCCCACAAAAAAATTGGGGGTTCAGCCCAATTACCACTATAGAGACGACTCCCGTCTATCCTCCCCCACAACCGTTGGGGCTCAGCCCCACCGCCACCAATATAGACATGGCCCCCGCTTCCCCCCCACCACCTGAAACTCTGGGTTTCAGTCCCATCTCCACCACAGAGACGCCGGAAGTACCACCCAGGACTAACAGGAAGCGCAAAGGGAAGCAGCCGTCCCCCCAGGACCCCTACGCCCTAAAGCGCCAACTGAATGATAAGGAGGCCCAAAAAATAGCCTCCGCACCACCAGCCGACACTTCGGCAGCACCACCCAGGGAAAACACCCCCGCCGCCAGCACCGGACCCCCATCAAGACCCGCACGACTCGGGGGAAGATGGTTGCGGTCGACTGTGTACGAGCTGGACAGAGGGAGGAAATAGACAGGCTCGGTACAAGTTTTGACTTTCCACCCGCATCACGTATGAACACCGCGGGAAATACATGTATCTACTTGACTTACGGGGTTTTTGTTTAGTTGTTGAGGCATTTGTTAATTTTTTACTTTGTAACTAAACATCGCCATAGCCCGTAGGGCGGCATGCGATCAATGATATAAAAAAAAAAAAAAAAAAGATACTCTTGAACGCGAGCTTAGATGCCGTCCCATCAGCGTACATGGGATATCACAGGAAGGATTTGGTAGAGATTTATATGAAATCCATGGTTGTGGAGAATTCGGATAATTCTATTCTTTGAAAGAATTACCTATTTAGAATACTAAAAAGTGTTATTTCTCTAATTTTGGGACATTGCTTTAATCTCAATTTCATCGTTTAGAAACTGATCTTATTATTCTCCAAAAAGCGATTGTTACTATGAAACTCCATAGCATCTATGGTACTAGAGTAGTCCTTCCGTTTTGTGGTGAGAGGAAAGGAGTGCTGGAGAGTGTATTTTTATTCGAGATGGGACGACACCGAATCTGAAGGTCTCTGCCAACGGACAGCATGCTTTTGTACCTACCTTGCCCTTCCAGGCAGTAAAGCTGAATTGGTATAACATTGACATTCTATTTGTTTAGCTGGCCAGCATGCCAGGGGGTCGATTGCTTCACCTAGAAACCGATCATCACCGGGAAACCGATCAAATCCATTGAGCTGCGTACAGAGTTACTGTGAATGCAAATGACCCTCAAGTGGGCTCAAATCAAAGCCAGAGCATGGGAGAACATGGTAAATTATTTCCACACTTTTTTTCCCTGGGTTGTTGCACATGAAGGGTGATATATTCTGGAATGAGTCCAATCACATACTAGCATATACTTTTGAGTCACCATGTGCCAATGAGATTACCTGCGGCCTTTGCATCTCACTGTACACTCAGTGGCTTAGACTAAACAAGTATACCAAGTTTTGTGATTATTGGACTAATATGCAAAATGTTACAGTCATGTCAAAGAGTACATTTTTGCTTACTCAGGTTGCATTCAGTATTGAGCTTTATGTCATGAGAAAGAAGTGCAGAGACGCTGTAAGGCTAGGTAACAGAAATACAGGTATAGGGAAAGGTTTTCTGAATGAATTGCAGTGCTGAGAATGGGTTGGGGCTTTTTTATATATATATATATATATCACGTCACCCCCCTTGCAGCTGTTCTCCATGGCTCGGCCCCTGGGTC
The DNA here is from genome assembly GCA_015179045.1 of Kalaharituber pfeilii. Taxonomy (NCBI): domain Eukaryota; kingdom Fungi; phylum Ascomycota; class Pezizomycetes; order Pezizales; family Pezizaceae; genus Kalaharituber; species Kalaharituber pfeilii. Next base: position 27,582 of record WHUZ01000165.1, read on the forward strand.
GAAACCCTTGATGCTCGGAGACAAGCATATCTACCTATTCATCCACCGCCTACTCTACGTACGAGACTTACACCTCCTCCCCGCCGCACCTCCCCGCGGCAATAAAAATATCTTCATCTTTCTTCTGCCGCTGTCAGGGTGACCGAACAAAGTATCAATGATGCCATGGTGATGAGAGATGACGTATGGTAATCACGCCATCCATAGTTATCAATGATGCCATGATGATGATGAGAGAGAAGCTTGTTAATTAGCACTCAATGTCCGTTGTGGTGGTAACCACGGTACCGATGGAAAGAATAAGGCCATACGCGGGCCGAAGCGGTACTCAGCGGTAGGGCCACATGATGACACATGGGAAGAAAACTATGATTAAGAAGCGAGATATGTATGTATAGGCTCAGTTGGAAGGCGAAGGTGGTCTATAAATTGTATGTAGTTAGGACTGTGGAGGGAAGAAAAGCAGCAACAGACATGGATACAGACATACACGGAGATATACAGACATGGACAGATATGGACACGCACAGACAAGACAATTGAAGACCCTTTTCTTGACATTTGATTATTGAGGCCGCCCTTGAGGCTTCGTTCCGCCAGCTCTAGATACCGGTACCCGTGCGAAACAGTGGATGCTGTTGAGCCGTCATCACACCGTAACAGCCGCCACCGGTACATACGAAATAATTCGCCCTCCCCACCGCTCCCAGAAAGGTTCCTGAGAATTAGAACAAATGCAAGACCCCTCCTCCCCCCTACGCCCCCAGCGAGTGGAACAGTTGTTCCAGGATATCTACCTCCTCCCCGTTTTCCTGCTGCTCCATCCACTTCCTCTTCTTGAAGTCTACCAACTCTTCCCACCCTCCCGGATATGCCACCTCCTCACACCTGAAAGCCAGGTGGTCTGCCGTCTGTCTCTCCCCACACCCACATATTGCCCCTTCCACTGCCTTTCCAATCTTCATATCCCACTCCTTCGTCATCTCCTTCCCCATCCGCAACCTCATGAAGGTGGTTGTTGCCCCTCTGCCCCACCTCATCACCGCTCCGCCCCCAAGCCCAGGCTGCCTTCTTTCTGCTGTCCGCAGTTGCTTCCACTTCTGCCGCAGCCCCCCTTCTGTGACCACTGATCTACCAATCCGCCCCGCTGCCTTCTTCGCTTCCGCATCCGCCGCCTCATTCCCCTCTATGCTGATGTGGGCTTTCACCCACATTAGCCTTATGTCCCCTCCTCTCTTCTTCCTTTCAGCAATTTGATCTAACACGCCCCTCAGGTCGGCAGTCCTCGCCTTGCCCCTGATGCCCGCTTTCTTCACCGCCGCAATCGCGGCTTGTAAATCTGTCAGAACAACTACGGTCCCTGGCGCCAGTATCACCTTCTCCAAACCCATTCTCATACCCCGCACCTCTCTGTCCCAAACCGTCGCCCCCGTCCCTTGCCTCACTTGGAACATCCCATATACTCCACCCATCTCTTGCTTTTTGTATGTTTTCAAATCCGTGAATGTATGTACTTTTCAATAGTGTTACATATTACTATTTCTCGTTATTTTTCACTTTGTTTTATCTGTATTTTTTTTTTTTCGCTGCCGAAAGGGGTTTTTACTTCGTCGTTACAAAGTATCATATTTATGAGGCTTAATAGGTTTTCGCCTTCATGCATGGCAATATCTCTTTTACATTTTTCCCTTGCTCAGTTATCGTCGTTCAGTAAGTAGACTCTGCTGTAGACATGTTACACCTGCACTGAGGGAATGAAACGTGCTTACTGAATGAAAAGGAATTTTATGGTTGGTGTATAATCTGTGATAAAAGTGGGTGTGACAGGAGACGGTTTGGCAAGAGCTCATCGCACTCTAGTTTTCGTCCCTCGCACTTTCTCTTCCTAATTCAGCAAGGGAAGTAACCTGCATATCCTTTCGCTTCATGGTTATCCCGATTGAGCCTCAGCAAAAAGCCTTCCTAATAGGGATAATTGAGACATTATATCAAGTATTCAAACCATATCATATGCTTATCCCGCTATTAAGGTTATTATTCCGGCATGAAGATTCGAACATATTCCCTGCCACCCTTACCTACTTGATCCTGAGATGGGGCAGTGCCAGCGCACTGCAACAATGGTACCCGTTCAGCGGGGTACATGGCGCCGGGGATTATTACTAGGTGAGGCCGTCAGTTGCCGTCCTGATTAGGCAACGTTCCCTAGGAATGGGGGCCCTATGCGAAGTCAAATAAATGTTCCGGAGGCGTGACTGGCAGAGTGATGGTAATACTATATGTGCTGGTGGAGGGGGGGTGCGGTAGAGAGGAGGGTGTGGTAGAGAGCGGTGCGCGGTAAAGGAGCGGGGTTTAAGCTTTTTTTTTCTTTTTTAACTTCTTCGAACTGACCTGCGCCTTGGTCGAAGTGGAAAGCTGTGGTCTCCAGTGATGGAGGTAACCAAAAGCGCCATGGAGAGGTGTAGAATTGAGGGCCCCGGTTCAATTCTGAGCTGGGGAAGAGGGTTGTCCAGCATCTCTCCGAGATAGACTGTAATGCTCCGGTTCCAGCAATGATCTCTTGGGAGTTAGAATTTACCGTCAAATCTCTTAGCAAGTCAGAAATTCTAATGATGAACAATTGGGAGCTGGAACCGGGGTAACTTGTTTTTATTTTTCACATATCTGTTTTTTTTCCTAGCATTTTGATATTGCTTCTTCAAGTTGCTCTCAAAGTCTCAACTAATACATAATATATCTATCTATACATGAACTGCTATATCTATTGAATCTAACCTCCTCTCCTCCGCTATTCTTGCTGTGGTATTTTTTAGTATAGCAATACTTGAAAGACGATTAAATGGAACAGAACTTAAAAAGGCCAAATCCTGCAAACATTTGACTCGAGATAGTGCAACAAATGTTAAGCCCGACTGATTTTCTTTTAAACCTAACTCTACTACCACTTTGGCAATGTGAGTCCCTGAGACTTGTGAATAGTTAGTGCCCATGCCAAAACCAATGGAAATTGTTTTCTAGAACACGGATGTCCATTATATTCAAAGCGGCTAGTGAAAGGAGCTATTGGTATTACTCGTGGATATGACTCCATAAATGGTGGACCTGAATAGTGATCTAATTCTACCAATAAGCAGATAGGAAGTGCTTGACGAGATTCATCAACACTATTTAAGACCAAACCACGAATAGTTCCCATAGCTCCATTCACAATACCAGCTTGTACCCAGAGGTTTTTTGTTACCATAACTCTAGCTCCAATAGCTAATAGTAATACAGGTGGTAAATCTCCAGCTGCTTCCGAGTTCAGTTTCTTTATTGTCGATATAATAGCTCGTGGTGCTGAATGTATGGCTAGTGCACGGTATACTGGATAGTGCATAGAAAGTAAGTATTTGGCATTCTATGCCTTTACCTCCTTTCTCGTACACATAAGAGCTACAGCCCTATTAAATGTATGCCTGTCCGCTTCACTCATAATTTCTAAAACACGAGCCTGAACAAATTGTTGCCAGTCATGATGAGTCCATGCTCCATCTCTGGCTCGTAGAAGCATAGATCGAAAATGAATCTGATCCTCTCCTCTTTGACGCATACTGGTTTGAAGACGAATAAAGGTCGTAAATTGACGATATAGAAAGTAACCTCTATCTTGTAATAACAAGCTAGTAGGATTTCCCTTTCGTCTGGAATCTGGTTTAACGTACATCGGAAGATCTCCTACTGGAGGCAGCTGGGCAAAGTCTCCCATCAATATGATATGAACACCACCAAATATCACACCTTGACGGTCTGGGAATGCTATTCCAAGTCTTCGATCAATCCGAGCTAGAAAAGCCTGTCCAATCATTGACATTTCATCAATAATGATAATTTTCATATGTTGACATTTATTTTGAAGAGTAGTTGCAGCAGCTGGTGTAATATTATCAACGTTACCTGTTAGACTCATTTGTAAGGTCCCATGGATAGTAGATCCATTAACATTATGAGCTGCACATCCAGTATATGCTAGAACAGGTACTACCTCTTCGATTAACCTTTCAGGTGGAAGAGTAAGTGAGATTGCATATCTTAAAGCATTAATAAGATAAGACTTTCCAGCTCCCGCTGTTCTAGCTACAATCATCAAAAGTTGAGAAGTAGTAGCATCATCCCGGTGGTTCCAATGGTTCATAATTTTGTCGAAGGCAATTCGCTATTCTGTGTTGAGTGTTTGAGGTAATACCTCAGGAAGATTTATTGTAACTGGAGTAACTTGTTTTGTCTCCTGTATCCAGCTAGCACCATGTACCACATTTGTATATCCACCAAAGATATTGAGATCACAATTCCAATCATAGTTGATATCTTCAGCTCGGTAACCCAGATGACTGATAGCAATATCCAGTTGATCTTGTTGATCATTAGTGAGTATATTTTGACCGTGGGGACGTATGCCAGCTATATCCATCCAATCTTCTGTTTCTAATTCTTCCTCCTGTAGTTGATTGCCTTCCAGATCTGAGTCATGTCCATGATTCAAATTGGCAACACCATGATAGCCACTTATTAGAGTACGGACTGTAGCTGGTAGCAAAGGAAGGAAAAATTGTAATCGTGCACACCAGTCTATAGTATCAAGATTATCACTAGCTAAATCTTCCTCAATACCCATTATATATGCTAGAGTCCTGAAAGGAATATATTTGAGTAATGTTACACGACAAAATAGAATATTTGTTGCATCTACTGGAGGGTCAGGGATTGTTCGAATAACTCGACTTTTTCGATTTCGATTTGATGTTGCTATTCATCTCTCATTACGATAAGTATATGATTGAAGCAAATCATGAAGGCAGATATCTTCTAGCTCTAGGTCATAACCAATATATCTTTCTAAAATACCTTTTTTTATATCAGTACTTATATATCATTTTCAGGGTAAGAACTATTGGAAAATACCTTGTCCTGATATTACCTCTGTCCCATCTTCTAAATTTTATAAAGCTTCAGGCTCTATTCTTAGAGGAACCAGTGTTGTATTTGTAAGATTAAGAGTAATCACTTTCTATGATGACTCTACTAAGCTTAACCCTTGCAGAAGATGGCAAGCTTCTTGAGCAGAAAAGTCTCGTTCAATAACAAAAGAGTAAAGCATCTTCTTAAACAGAAGTTGAGCAGGAGACTCATCTGTACATTTCGTAGCTGCTGTTCTCATAATAGACTGAAGATTTGTAGAAGCTGTTTCTGCTTTAGTTGCATACTTTGCAATGTAGTTCAAGACCGCCTCAATACTGAGAATAGGCTGGAAGTCTGTATTCGCTCTCCAGGCTTGTAAGTATAATGGATTATACTTATTTGTATCTATATCCTCCTCTGTTCTTTCTAAGTTCAAATACCACTTTCCATCTGCATTTTTACAGACTTCAGTTTTTGGATGTGGTGTAGCAGGAAAATGAAAACGGCAGTGTAGTGTTGAGTTCTCTGCAGCCTGCCCTCTTTTTATTCGCAAGCAATATGAACTACATATATGCTTTTGAACACGGTTTGATAAATAAGAAAGATCCAAAGCTAGGTCATTGGCTAAAGGAAGGTTGTGGCGGCACGGGTGTAGTGGTGCAGGATGTAAACCTTTAACAGGAGTATCTGCGCGAACTCGACTCTGATCCCAATAGGTCTCTAGTGTTAGACGATCATCTCAATCATTCAGAGAGATAGATGTGAGTGTTGGTGCTCCTTCAATCCATAGAAACCCATGTAAATGTCCTGAACCTCTAAACTGCCACTCATATCGAAACCAGTAGTCATGAACTCGCATATTTGGGTAATGAAGAACTATTTTTTTGAGAAATAGCTTAAATCTATAGACGAGAAATTCGCTAGCCAGCTGGGGATGAGTCTGTAAATTCTGGTTTCGACGGAGTACTGCTTCACGCTCCAGTAGAGTTAGCAGATCTAAAACTGGGCCTCCTCCAAGTCGTGCTCTCTTCTCCTCAATTAATCGATGTAAGTCCACCCAATGTATATCAGCAGCACTAAATGTGGCAAATGCATGTGGACATGCTGTACGGACTATTGAGGATAATTCTGATCGTTTATAGTTCCAGAATGGTGCCAGTCCTGGAATGGAGGAGGAAAAGCGGCAGATTCTTTGGCCTAATAGATGTAATGGGTTTTCAATCTCTTCTCGTAGTTGACCAACTGTAACATTTTCAAATTGACCTTTTCTCACAAAGAATGTAGCTGTTGCTCCTAGTTGCCAGCGATATTTTGAATTTAGTGCAAAGAATATGAATCGCGGGTCTTCTGCAAATCTGCCATCTCGATATCGAATTAAGTGACAAAAGTAATCAGCTGGTGTTACTTTCTTCAAACGCTGGCCATTGTATATCAAATCCGCAGCTCCAGAAGGAAATAAGCATGGAAATGCTTTAGCAATATAACCTTTTTCCCTAAACTCATTTATAGGATTCTGTTGTACTTGAGGGTAAATCACTGGAGGTACTAGTTGAGAAACAGGTCTTTGATTAAGAAATCGCTGTAAGGCTGAACGCTCATTAATAGTGATTTGACCTCTATGTACACCAGTCTCAACTTGGTCATTATCCTCATTATCCACAGGTCCAGTTTCTGTAGTAGTATCCCAGTCCTCATCTAAGATTAGCTCAAAGCGTTGCTGTGTTGACATATTTTCTAGATTGTTGACATAGGCATCCAAGCGAGAAAGATCTTGCTGTACATTTCGATACTATCGATTATGTTGACAAAGATATTGCATCCAAGCTCGAACACGGTGTACATTAATTTCAAAGTCTTTTAATGACTCAGCTTGTGGAGTACGGCCTCCCTCTCGTACTCGTAATATGACCATTGGAATCTCATGAGGTAGCCGTGGAATGATATGGAAATTCTCAGTTGGGTCTTGTGGAAAGTTAATAACATGTACCTTTTAGATGTTAGTCTTTTCTTATAGTCAAGTAGATTAAATAAAATTGAAACAATACCTTTCCTCCCTTATATTGCCCATATCCACGGACTTTATAGACACGAATAACTGGATGTACTAAAGCTAACATCATAGCCTCAATAGGTGAGGGTTTACCTACTGCAGATAGCTCTTGAGGTATCTCACCTGGAGACATGTCGTTTTGAGTACTGAACATATGGATTCCAGTCCATGTAGGAGATGATCTTTCATTATGACAACGCTCACAAATTGAAATACCATCTCTTACTCGTACTTTCAGAGCAATCCCTATTTCCTCACATATTGAGCATTCATTTAACTGAATATTTGATAAGCTGTTGGCAAAATTTTGTAGTGATCTATGTACTACCTCAGACTGTATTTGTTGTAGCTGTTGATGTCTGAGAGGTGGAGTTTGATTTTGTCCGGTAGGAGATAGAGATTGCTCTTGATGTCTAATAGAGTTAGACTGTTCATCACTAGTGATAGACTGCTCATGATATCTGCCACGTCTGCCAGTAGCAGACCGCTCACGATATCTAATAGCAGTAGACTGCTTATAGGAGTTGATAGAGATGGTCTGAGACTGCTCATAAGAGCTAGTAGAGGTGGTCTGATATTGCTCACAGAAGCTGATAGGAGCAGACTGATTCTGATCTCTAGTAGAGCTAAATTCCTTATGCTCTTTGAGTTGTCTAGAAGATGGTGTTGTAGATATTGACCGTCTTGGAGGTGATCGTACTGGAGACTGACTACGACAGCGAGTAGGTGATAAAGAAGCAGATCTTGGATAGGTAGCATAGTCCATATTCTGAAGTTCTGGAATAGTCCTAGCTACCTGCAACTGAGGAGTCTTATTACGTCTGCTTTCTAATTCTTGCTCTCGCTTTGCCTATGATAATACAAACTCTTTAGCTTCAGTTTCATAGAAATTTCATGATTCAAACTTACTGTTAAGGTTACAATACGTTTATTTCGGCAGGTATTGCAAGTCTTCATTCGACGGCCATCCTGGGTATAAGTCCAATATGCAGGATCATACTTTCGTAGGCAGCGGGAACAGGCAATAGGATCCATTAGTCTAGGTATAGTTGTGAGGTTAAAAGTATGTTGACTAAGGGTAGAGAGTCGAGTCTGTATACAGGTTGGTTATGAGACTATGGGAGTTATTGGCAATGTAGGATATTGAGCGGTATTGAGCTAGACTGCTGTTACAGGATGCCAAGAGCTAATCACGGGACTGCCATCACGGGACTGCATGCCAAGAAACAGATGAGTCTCCCATGATGAATTAATGTACACTTCGTTCCCAATTTAAAGAATTGGCAACTACGTTGCCAACAACTATGTACAGTAACTATTAGGTAAGCGGGAAGCTTTACTCAAGACTGCAACGCGTACAGTTGTAAAAGGTTGAACATACGGTGCGATTGAAAATTGCTTTATCCGGCATACGCAGCTCTTGACCCTTTTCGGTAGAGCTAAACCTAGGCGCGTCACAGTGTGCAACCCATGCACAACGGGCAGCCTTGGGGGATGACGTCCCGGATCCAGATCGCATTCCAGCAACGCAGGGGTGGAGCTGCACCAACCGCGCGTCCAATCTCAAGAGGTACGTAATTGAGGCCCTTCGCATTTGCGAAATGCGGGACGCGAAGCACAGTATTACCTAGCTATACCGGACGTGCGTTGCAATTTACATACAAAAAAATTAGCTAAACCGGATGCCTAGTTAAACTGGACCGGACAATGAAACTAGTTACATTTGAACTTATTAGCTGAACCAGATGAAGCCCTCAATCGTGAGGCTTCTTCTGTACTTTCTGTGTTTTATAATAGAATTATTGAAGTATTCTCAATATCCTGAATTCAATATCTGAAGTTCTGTAATATCTCGAGAGATTGAGAAAAGAATCTCCCGCTGGAATCCGAAGTGTCCAGGCATATTGCGCCTCCCAAATTGGCTTACTAAGTTCTTTACCCCCATCCTTACCGGAGGTTTTATAATGAGGTGCATTGGTCGTCGGGTCGGCTTTCTTCGATTTTACCATGCAAGGCACAGCATTCTTCTTGGTTTCATGCGACGCCTCCGGTGAGTAAAGTACTTGCAGGAGTAGAGGACGTACGTCTTCCTAGAGGCAGTGCTAGCACTGTTGCCTGATGGCTCGAAACCGGGCAAACGATGTGAACCGGTAGGAAAGAGCCGGGGGCGTGAACATGGCGTCCTTCAATAACGCGGACGTTACACACGAACAAAAGCTAGCATGCCAATATCGTGCACGCTCGCATCATTAAACGTTCGTAGACATTTTGACAGCGCACAACATTGCGCAGGATTGCATCTCCTAAGTCAGCGCGACGTATGACCGCGGGCTCTGGCATAGTAAATAGCGGTAAGCAGGGTTACGTGATATTAAAAAAAAAAGAAAAAATTAACGTACGACTGGGCTAGGCCGACCTCCATCTGTGTTTCGGAAACACTAAGTCATGCATGACTACAACTGATGATGGTCCATAGAACCCGGGCGGTGGTCACTTCGAACACATGTCGCACTTGCCCGGGGATGCAGCTTCAATTCGCGATAATGCGGAGGTTTCGCCGTGCAAGATGCCTATTTAAGTCTCCAATCTCCCCCAACGAATGAAGGACACAGCGTTGCCAGCACAGGTCCTAACCTCGTGAGCCCCGATCAAGAAGATCGCAACATAGGAACCAGTTTAACGTCAAGGCGATATTGGTGATTTGTGTCAAAATGAGGCCATTCTCTGCCCTCACGGTTATGCAATTCCAGGCCCTCTTCAATCTCTTCCTCTTACCTCTTTCCGTCTCCTCTCTTCCAGTGTCCAATAGCACCACTCCTCCTGGTCCTGGTGAAGGTTGGGACTTCAACTTCGACTCTATCACACCAACCCCTAACCTCACGTACCATCGCTGCTATGATAGGTTCGAATGTGCCCGCCTCCTTGTCCCACTCGACTACACTTCCCCCTCCGACGACCGCACAGCCTCCATTGCCATCATCAAGTACCCCTCAGACCCAAATCGATACCCTGAATATTCTGCCAGCTGGGGCGGCCCGGTTCTCCTCAATCCTGGTGGCCCAGGCGGTTCCGGTGTAGGCTTCGTTTTGGAGGTCGGCGAGGCTATAGGAGAGGTCCTTGGCCGGCAGTACTCCATCGTCAGCTTCGACCCACGAGGAGTCAACAATACTCGGCCATTGGTGTCCTGCTTTAACAAGCCTCTGGAGCGCAAGACATGGGCAATCAAGGGCGCAGGAAAGACTCTCGGCAGTGGTGGAGGTGAGGAATTTGGCGAGGCATATATCAGGGCGAAGATATATCGCGAGATTTGCAATGAAGGGGAGAATGGCGAGATGGGGAGGTTCTTGGGGACTGCGAGCGTGGCGAGGGATATGCTGTCCATCAACGATGCAACGTGGGATCGCGTGCCTGAAAATAGTGGCATTCGGAAGAAGGGACTACAGTACTGGGGATTCAGCTATGGGACGATTCTCGGCATGACATTTGGGAAGATGTTTCCGGACAAGGTGGAACGTATGGTATTGGACGGAGTAGTTGATGCGCTGGATTACTACGATGCAACCTGGCACCACTATTTGCTGGATACAGAGGCAGCTCTTGACAGCTTCTACGAGTTTTGCTTTAAAGCTGGGCCGCTGCTCTGTGACTTCTATACTGGGAACAAGCCGGCTGATATTCGGAAACGGGTTCAGAAAGTCTTGACTGCCCTTCGTGAACAACCCGTTCGCTTCGCTCCCTCAGGCAGTGACAGTCAAATTTACAGCGAGCTGTTCACATACAGCGACCTTCAGCAGACCATTTTCCAGAGTCTGTACTCCCCCATTTCGGCCTTTCCAACCATCGCTAGTGATTATCTCCTGCCTGTGGAAGCCGCCATACAGACCCCGAATCGAACTGTTGAAATGCCATTTGTTCGCAAGCCCCAACTGACATGCCCCCTCAACGGCAAGGACTGGCGAAACGAACAAATGGAGGTCGAGCTTCGTGACAGGGAAGCTCTCCCTGCAATCCTCTGTGCCGACGCCGCCCCACTGACCGACATGACCCTAGCCGATCTCCGCCAACACTACAACAAAGTTTTTAAGCAGTCGCCCACGGCCGCAGGGATCGTGGCACTCAACGTGCTCGCATGCGTAGGGTGGCGCACCCAAGCGGTCGAGAAGGTCCCTCGGGAGCTCTTCATGCGTAAGTCTGCAGTCGGTGCTGTGCCAGTGCTGTTTGCGAGCACGACAGCAGACCCCGTTACGCCGCTGCGCAATGCGTACGCAATGTCAAAGCTGTTCAAGGGCTCAAAGGTCGTAGTACAAGAGGGAGAAGGACATTGCACGACTAGTGTCCCCAGTGACTGTTTTAATGCCATCGTGAGCGAGTATTTCAAGTCAGGTACGGTCCCGGAGAAGGAGAGTGAGCGGTATTGTGCAAGGCAGTATGCGCCTTGGATAGGGGCCATAGCAGGGGACAGGAAGAGGGGAGAGAAGCCTGGAACGGCGGAACTGATGAAAAAGGTTGGAGAAGCCTTGAGGAAGAATGTGGGGCCGTTGATGATGGGAACTGGAAGGCATTGATGGCCTTGGAGAGTTTATGCCGGCAGGGAGAATGTTGTGAACGGGACTTGTGAATGGTTTTCTTTTATATGTTGTTGACTTCTTTTTTCCCGTGATCATTTCTTCAATGCATAATAGAACATAGACGAGGCATCATCCGGTGATAGTGTAAATACCAGTGCCGAATTCCAGTTGCGGAAAAATATAGCAAGTGTACAATGAAACTGAGTCGCTATTCAACGTAGTACATATATTTTTACTGAAAGAATGCATTGGATGTCATGCTGGTGAACTTGAATGACATGGATGAAAGAAAGAATATTGTTGGCCAGTCGGCTTTTAGTGTGCGCGCCCTTCTTGGTGCTTTAAACTGCGTTGAGGATTCGCTTTGCATCGCGGAGTTCAAAGTTCAACACAAATATGGAGGCATAAAGTTACCTCAGCCTGCTTTTGCGCTCTGCTCTCCGCGTTGAGAACAATATTGGAGTAGCTGAGCAATGTATATTAAAATGCGCTTCTTGAGGTGGGCAGCAGATTTTGATTCAGCGACATCAAATTGTCCTAATAAAATGACTATCACAAACCAAGCGGTTCAATTGTTCAGGGCAACAGCTTTCTAGCACCTACAACCTTGTTCTTGAATGGACTTTCATTTTCCTATGTCTACTTTCTAACCTTAACCACAGTCGAACACAAGATATTTTCATGAACAAAACCCGATACTAATCCTCCGCTTGTATATTTAGATACAGCATTGCATGACCCCCATAGAAAAGCGCCCAAAGCCCGTCCAATCTTTCCAGTTCTCTGTAGTTGCCATAATTGTGCCTCCAAGATTATTCGAACCTCACAGCCTTACACATGTTAGCAGACTGAGCAGATGTCTTTCGTGATGAGAAGCCCTCTCTCACAGGACGCCCCACCTTACCCAAGAGCGGCGTTCGCCAACCTCTCAGCCTCCTGCACCCATACTCTATCCACCTTCCAAAACCTCACTGGCTTGCCATATTCCCGTACAATGTTGTCAATCCAGTTATGCAAGCTCTCGAAAAGTCCCCGGTTGGCCACAGGCTCCCCATTCGCCCCAACCCATCCATTGTGCGCCCAGTCGTACACCCACTCTGACATTGACTTTATGAGATAGTCTGAATTCGTAAGGAGAATGATCTCCGAGATGGGAGTATTACCTTGCTGCAGGATATTATGGACGAGGAGGAGCGCTTGAAAGGCCGCAGAGAGCTCCGCCACGTGGATTGTTTGTGCAAACGAGTCTGAGACGAGGCCCATTAAGTTGTACCACGGGCAGGGGCCGAAATACACGCCCCAACTGGCCCGGGCGCGGGAAGTGCCATTTGTATGGCAGGACCCATCTATCACGATGGCCAGCTTGTTCCCCCGGATTAGGTGCAGCGACCGCTGGGGGGTGCTATAAAAAATGCGCGAGACCTGATCATTTTGATCATAATAGATCAGAGTAGCAGGGTCGAAAGGACCTCGCCAAGCCGAGTCGAAATGGGGTAAGAAGGTGCGAGGTGGAGTGGCTGCACGGTCCATTTTTGCGTGAGAGATGATGTGGATTGCTTCAGGTAGAAGGACTCAGTATGACGGGGGTTACTGAGGGGAAATAAGCGCCTAAGTGGGAGAGAATCTTGATGAGGACGATGCTGGGACGCAGGAGAATGGATAACGACCAGAAGATGAGAAGAGGGAAAGAGAAGCGAAGGAGCGAAAAGGATGATTTCCAATTCAGGCATTTTCTGTTCGAGTAACGACCCACGCGGTTTTTATAGGTCTTTCCCACTCAATGAATCCAACAGGCCAGGCCAACCAGGCCAGTCCAGGCCATTCAGGCAGGTTCGAGCCAATTAAACGAATCACTGCATAGCTATCCAGGTGAATTCTCGCCATAGCCCGTTGGGCGGAATGCGAGTATTGATATAAAAAAAAAAAAAAAATATCCAGGTGAATTGAGGCCAGCGTTTGCGAAATTTTTTTCGAGTATTTAAATGAGTAGAATCTCGTGTATTTCTAGAATTTTAAACAGCAGCGGTCTACAACTTTACCCAAGTATGTATCACACTTTATATTAAAGTATATATGTAGCATTCCGCCTTTGTACGTTGTTTGTACTGTAGATACGGACAACAATCCTTTCGTAACTATGAGAATTGCGCGGGTTCTTAGTTATTGAATTGGTGAGTAAAATTGAGGCTGAACTTTAATACTTACGCTTTTTCTAGGCCTATAGGTAATGTTTCAGGACGAAGCTCCTGTTGCAGCTGAGCTCTGCTCCTTTGGTCATGTAAATTCTTCAACACTAATGCACAATATAAGAACATTCCTAAAATGTCATTAGTGGAATTGTTCTCGATTTAAGAATGAAGGGGAGACATGACGTACCCTGTGCTCGCTCAAGTACCTTAGCGATAATATTATCTGTTTCTGCATCAGATAGCCGGAATCTTTTTTGAATCTTGGCTGTCCATACAGTTGTATATTGCCGAATATCGTTGTCATTGGGCTTTAACTGAATCTTCACAATACTTGAAAGCCGCCTGCGAATGTCTGGCTCATTAGTGCTAATGAAGAGTAACCGTATTGTTCCAGGCACCTGTTGATTAATTGCTTCACTTATGCTTTGCAGGGTTGAGATGATCTTTCTTCTTTCTGTCTTCTCACATTCGTCCAGGCCATCAATAATAACATATGATGTCTTTGAATCCTTCATGGCAACCTCGAGTAATTCCACTAACAGGTTTGAAGCTTTTAGAGTTATCTCTCCACTATCAGCCATCTTTTCCCATAGTAGTGAAATAATTCCCTTGTTGTGCTTGATAAGTTGTGATAAGATGCCACGACCAACAGCGTTCAAACTGTCCTTGTTCTCAGTGCGGTATCGACAGTAGAAGTATGCAACAGCTACCGGTATAGCACCAGCAGATGGCGTGCTTTGTCCAATTTTCTCTAGATATTGAACAATGACAGAGGTGAGGATTGTTTTGCCTGTTAAATATGTGACTAGTATCAGCAATAGTCCTAAACGTGAGACCCAAGACCTCAAAGAGATTGTTACCGGCCCCTGGTATTCCAAAAAGCCAAAGCTCCGTATTTGTGAAGTTAGAACTATCGAGCCAGCACTTCATGTGCCTATCGTTCAGAATCCAAGACCCAGTCTCAGGATATTCTTTTCGTAGAGATTCAAAATGTTCTTGGTCACTTCTATCGGCAGCAGCAAGCCAGTTGGTGATCTCTACCTTGCGCCTCCTGCTATCCTCTTTCTCGGCTCGGTCAAACGCCCGTTTGGCTAATTCTGGGGCCAGTTTGGCCTCTTCGAATTCAATCAAGCTTGCCTGACCCTCCACCAATCCTTTGTGTCGGCTGAGCTTCGCTCGTATTTGCTCAAGAGGCATCGCTAGATCCTTCCATGCAGCTCTAAAGATGAGAGTCCATGCTGGAGAGGGTTGTCAGCACATTGTCTAAAACCCTCTTTGGCTGCAGAGAGAAATGCTTCTCGCCATAGCCTGTTAGGCGGCACGCGAGTAATGAAATAAAAAAAAAAAAAAAAAATAGAGAAATACTTGCCTGGTCGTTGCACAAGCTTCAATACCCGGCCATGAAACTCTAAGATATCTTGGTACACAAGGCCTAACACGGTTCGCATGTAACTGTTGCCAAGGAAGAGTGAATGATATTGCTGAAATTGCGGAAGACCCTCCCCGAGATGTTCGTATTCGTCCAAAATAATGTCAAAACAATTGAGGTATTTACCTGTCACCTACGTTGAAGGGAGTCACTGAGCCTCGTCTGCTAACACAGAGCGATGAGCGCAACAAGGCCTACCTGGAATAAAAATTTCATGGGTCCCTGATGAACAAATATAGAGCTCAGCATGCAGGCTGCGCATATGGCAAGTAAGGTGGACCAACCCATATGAAAGCAAGAAAATTTGTCACGTTAAGAAATACTTCAATGATTTTACCATATTGTTGCATCACATCTATGAATGGCCGAATTCGGTTGATATTTCGCATATTCCGCATTATCACCTGTTCTGTTTGGATATCACCAATGCAACGTTGGAGCGCTTCAAGTGCTGTGTTCGCGAAGCCTTGACCCTGCACGGGTGAAAGACTATTCTGGAAGTTTGACAGCGTGCCTCGAAATAATCTGCTGTCGAACGAAATCGTGTTCCTGGCTTGAGATTGACCAGACATCGCCGAAAATGTGAGAAGTGCCCGGGATATTTTTTTGCTGTATTTGATGATATCGATTCTGGTCCTTATAGAAAACTAGTTGAATTCTGTCGAAGCCCGTTCGTTCCTTTGAGCCGATCTAAATCCTCAGGCGGGGTAGAAAGCGGCTGATTGCTGTATACTGAGCAGACCTTTAACCATGCAGATTACAGGGTTCTGGATTGGGTCCACGCGGAGCGAGGCTAGGATTATGTACTCAGCACCGTTAGAGTTGTCATCCGTTATGGTTGCGGACATCTGTACGCGGAGCAGGTGTGGGGAGGTGCAAACGGGGGAGCATCTCGCGTTCCGGTGCAGTCACCAAGAGAATCGTCCAGAAGGATTTAGAGAATGGAAGGACATGGTAAAGAACTGGAAGAGAACGGCAGAGAACGGGCAGGAGTACGATGTGTTGGAGATTGTCTTTTCCGGGGATAAGGTTCCAGAAGGCAGGGGGGCGGGGGATGATGGCGAGGTGAGGTCATTTATGTAAAATTTTCTTTCAGCCTGTCTCCGGGCTGTGAGGGACCTGCCATGGCTTAGCGCTACAAGCGGGGTTACGCTGTTTGGCGTAGAGCGCGTAGCGAAGCGGAGCGATTCACAGGCATAATGAGAAAACGATAGGTTTCAGAGTAATATTGAACTAGAACACCACTTGTGTCTTGATTCTTCAACTGTGCTATTGCCTGTCCTTAAATAGACTGAGCGCATCATACATGACTAGGCAAGCAAATAAAGGAATGGCAGTCCCTTATCAATACCAATAAAGGAACATGCAAAGTAGTACAGATGCAAGATAATAATATATACTAAAGCATGTATGCATATTAGCTTCATAAACTAAGTACCAGGCATAAAGATCATACAATCAACAATGATACATGCTTCCTTAGCACAACTCTATTCAGAAGACAAAGAATCCTCTGCGAAGCCTAATAGATAATCAATCTAGTCTAGTAGCAGTAGTCTTAATAAGAGTTCAGGGTAAGTGTTTCTCTTGTTAGGTAAGTCTCAGCTGTAATAGTATACATATATGTATTTACTAACTATCTACTCTATAATTGCAGTAAATTTGTAATAACTTTATTTAAGTATTAAGTAACTTTTTTTTAATTATTAAATAACATACTTTAATTGTTTTAAACATTAAATAATTCTTTTTAGTTATTAAATAACTTTTTAAAATATTAGATAACTTTTATTAAATAGTAACTTTTTTTAAGTATTAAATAACTTTTTTAATTATCATTAACTACTAAAATACTATATTTAGTACTAGTTTTATATATATTAAATATATTAAGTAAGTATTTACTATAAATAATAAAAGTTTTTATTTAATTAAAAATACTAGCTACTAAATATATATAACCGGAGTCGCTACGGAGGTGTATATACTGCGGGCCGGAATGGCTACGGAGGTGTATATACTGCGGGCCGGAGTGGCTACGGAGGTGTATATACTGCGGGCCGGAGTGGCTACGGAGGTGTATATACTGCGGGCCGGAGTGGCTACGGAGGCGTGTATGCTGCGGGCCGAAATGGCTACGGAGGTGTATATACGGCGGGCCGGAAGGGCAGCTGTTTTGCGTGGAGCGCGCAGCGGAGCGGAGCGATTCACGGGCGTAATGAGGAAACGATAGGTTTCAGAGTAATAGAGAACTTAGAACACCGCTTGTGTCTTGATTCTTTTAACTATGCTATTGCCTGTGCTTAAATAGACTGAGCGCATCATACATGACTAGGCAAGTGAATAAACAAAGGACTGACAATGTGGCAATTCCTCATCAATGCCAATACCTGTATTAACAGGTAAACATAACAGAAACATGCAAGAAGTAGTACAAACGCAAGATAATAACATGTACTAGTGCATGTGCGCATATTAGCCTCATAAACCGAGTGCCAGGTACAAAGACCTTACAATCAACAATGACACACAATTCCTTAGCACTATCCTATTCGGAAGACAAAGAACCTTCTGCCAAGCCTAACAGGTGATCAGTCCGCTCTAGCAGCATTGGTCTTATGAACAGTTCAGGGTAGTGTTCCCCTTGTCGGGTAAGTCTCACCTTAGCCGTAACACTACATCATATTATCATATATTGTACACGTATGTGTATCCACCGGGATAACTCGGGACAGGTAGTTCCTTGTACGGTAAGCGGATCGCCAGTGGCGTGCGCTAATATCAAAACCTCTCGGGACAGACAACTTTCTGCCTGTACGCACACTGGCCGTTTTTTCCCACTTATGATCGCCTGGTCTCAGCCTGGGCCTCAGCTTGAGTCCGAGCTGGCCATGGAATTGCCCCAAGATACCGGTAGCCTCTGCTTGTCTGAGAGTGCTTTCACTTGATCTGCCAGGAGAAACCCTTTTTTTTTCCCCTGTTTTCATGACGCCACTGAGATTTTTCCCCTGTTCAAGTTTCGGATGATCAACTAATACTATATTATTTAGTCTATTCATAACATTGTACGCCAATGCAATAAATCCTTAATTCTACTCATTTATAGTGAAATATGCAACCATTGAACCTTCAATATAGTTGCATATTCAATATATAATTTCTAGTCACATATTTTTTTTCAAGTTCGCCATAAAATATGCTATCAGAATATTATATTGAACTTTAATAATGCAATTAAGAAATAAGAACTTTATTTAATCCATTTTAATATTGTAGTTCTATGTAATATTCTCGTATTATGAACTTGAAATAAAATATGCAACTAGAATGTATAATATATAACCAGAATATATATAAAATATGCAACTAGAATGTATAATATATAACCAGAATATATATAAAATATGCAACTAGATATATACAATATATGCGACAACATATATTGTATTATAGTTCAATATGCGACTACATTGAAGTTCAAAGGTCGCATATTGAACTAGAATCAATGCCTTATTGCATTGAAATGTCATGATATGTAATATTATGAATAGACTAAATATAATAGTATTAGTTGATCATCCGAAACTTGAACAGGGGAAAAATCTCAGTGGCGTCATGAAAACAGGGGGAAAAAAAAAGGTTTTCTGGTTTGACTTGTCGGCTGCGGAAAAGGACGATACTGATGCGTGCGTAGGTGGCTGTGACACCTACATATTGTCAGTTAAATAGTACTAACGTCTATGCTCTTATAGCTGCTGTCACTCACTAATGGATATAGTATATGGTGGCATATGCTATAGGGGGGTAGGATACTTCAAGTTCTATTCGCAAGTCTAAAAGTAAGCAATTGCAGCCATCATAGCTGTACCAATTTATACTTAGTTATAATAAATAGAAGATACAGAGGCTGAACATACTGTTATATACACTACAGCTGCTTACAAGGTTGATATAGGGCTATCTGTACCCTTAGACCCTCCTAGTTTACCAGTTGAAGATGATATACTCATTTCCAGCTGATATCTCTAAGAGTATGAGACATGCAGTCAAGCGGACCCCCCTAGCAAAAACCCTTACAGCTCAACCAAAATTGCACGAGAATGAATTCTGAGAAAGGATTTGGATTCTCTGATGTTTACTTATGTAACCCACTATTTTTCCTTAATTTTTTTTGCTCTTTTAATAATCTTTTTATGATTTTATTGAATAGTACTGACAGGTGATACAAGGGGTGCTCAGATACATGTCTCACGATCTACAACAGCCGCTGTCTCACATGAGCTGCAGCTCCCTCTGTGTTGATATGCATACTCCCTAATAGCAATACTTTCGAACTGGTTTGCTGCTGCCTAACCTCAGATTTGCTTCCTAAACCGAATTGCCCTTCCCAGCTGTAACATATGCCCTCAATAGCTGGCCACTCACAACCCCTGGGCCCAGATATGCCCCTTAAACCGGCTCACTGCTCACAATCCCCGCCCCCAGATATACCCTCAGGCCCGAATATACCCTCCAAACCAGTTCACCACCGCTCTCAACACTCTAAGTTAAAGTCAAATTCAGTTGCTGAAGTACTGGCAGTTGTGTAGGCGGCCAGTGGAGCGCGCGAAAATACGAAAAAATGCACGCGCATACGAAATGCGCTTATGCGATGCAAGCGATATGTGAGCCGACGCTGGCAGGCGGCTGTTATGAGTTCACCGCGACTGTAGTATGGAGCTGGTGGAGCGCGCGAAAAATGTGAAAAATGCAAGCGCATACGAAATACGCATATACGACGCAAGCAGCAAGCGATATGCGAGCCGACGCTGGTAGGCGGCATCGCAATCGCACAAATGAGTGCTATATGAGCTACGCAGAAGACTAGCGAGGATCACTACTGAAGTGTCTTTTTGGCCTGGCAGACAGTAACTCTCTGCGTTTACCACCTCCATTACAAACTCTGAGTCAAGGTTGGAAAAAACTATCATTTGGATGAGTCCTGGATCGAAATTATCTCATTGCTCGACTACGACAGTTGGAGGGTCAGAAAAATGTGAATGATTGTCATATTGACCTTGATTCGGACTCTAATAACTCTTCTGAGTCTTCTGTAGATGGTCTGAACCAAAGTACTCCAACAGATAGGCTTACTACTAATATACTAGAAGTTAAGAGGGGGGGGTCAACTACTAGTGGGAAAGGAGGAAAACGGCAGGCTAGAGGGCAAGGGAGTGGTAAAAGGGGACGAACTAGGGCTGCAAAAGATACAGACAATAAGATAGTAGTAAAGTCAACAGCATTATCTGGAGCTACTGACTCTCAGCCACCACCACCCCCTCCTTCGACACTTGAGGAAATAATTCAGCAAATGCAGCAGCTGCAGCAGCTAGTTTCAGGCCTCGCGAATAGAGCTGTAAGTTATTCTAGCCTATATTGCATATGCTATCATATACTATAGCCATTAATGACTAACCCTTACTATAGGAAAGATAGATATAGACCTATTGATAGATAATATGCAGGAGGTTGAGGAGGGGGGTGGTAATTTAATATTATTAATGCATATATTGATATAGCAACTGAACTATTGTTGACAGAATTAATACAATATGCTAGAATTATAGTATCAGCTATGCTGTACATATAACTGTTTACTGTAAGCTGCTAGCATGTCTGTTGCACGAGATATAGCCAAATGTAGTATCTCCAGCAGGCGTGCCAAGAACGTCATATCCCGGTCGACGATCGTATCCCGATATAAAACAGTAGACCAAGAGCTGATGCATGACCTAAAATCTGAACCGAATAGAAGGCACTGGTTTCTTTTTCCCTATGTCGATTTTCTTTTTGCTATCTGGAACAAAGGGGATTTTAATTGTCGGGAATATTTGTCCGCAAGAAAATGAATTGAAGCAAGTGTTAAAAAATTTTTAGAAGACCGCCATAATATTATTACTTCTCAAAATTTTATTTCCCAGTATATTGGATCACTTTCTGGTAGAAAGAAAATGACGTCCAAAAAAATCACATCATCAATTGACTTCAAAGTACAGTTTTCCCTTGCTATACCGGACCTCGTTGTACCGGAAACCTTGGTTACCGGATGCTCTCAGGTTGCTGCATCCCGCTCCCATACAAAACCCTCTTGCTATACCGGACGCACTAAGAATACCGGACCGGACAGGAATTGCCAGGCACTTATGCATACCCCCTGTCTCCAAACAAATAATATTTGCTATACCGGATACACCCACACTGATACGTCCAATCTTGGCTACCCCACATTGCATTCACCTTGCAGATGCTTACTAAACTTAACATTACATAATTAAATTAAGGCTGTCATTGTCGATCCACTTCCCAATTACATTATTTTTGCTGCCCATCCCTATTCTATTCTGCCAAGCATTTTATTCTATAACGGAACCTTGCTATACTGGAGGAAAAAAGGCCGGATTTTATGGATCCGGTATAGCAAGGGAAAACTGTATATAGAGAGGTCAAGGTACGTAAGAGAACCTATTCCGCGTTGTTAACCGACCGTTTTACAAACTGTTGCACCAAAAGGTAGAACTACCAGTGACCGTGGGTAGTACCGTCGGGATAAGCATATACGATTATCCTGGCGTGCGGGGTTAGGTTGCTTCGCAAGCTGCTTATTACCAGTGCCTCGGGACCCGTGGAAGTGCGTCTGGCGTATGATACAGACTTGCCGCGCTCGCCTACCGTGCCAAACCGCCACGCCTTACGACATTTCGCGCAACCCGTGATCCGCGCCTGCGCAATTCGAAAGTTTCATAGCAGGATATGGAAGCAGCTCGGTAGGTATGAGGGCAACCATACGGTTTTATTTTATTTTTTTTTTTTTCTCTCTTAATATCACATAACGGCCTGTTTGCCATGGCCATGGCAGGGCAACCGTATGGGATCAACAGGTGCTGTGGTATGAAGGGTGCACACAAGGTCGTTGAATCAGCACTGCCGAGGAGGCAGGAAGATCATCTCTTATTTTTTTTGGGGGGGAGGGTCGCTTACACGGATACAGGCTACAGCCAGAGGCACGAAATAAGATGTGAATCGCGGGTCTTGCACGTGTGAACTGATTGCGGGATCTGATTGCGGGAAAAACAAGAAGCCGGAAGCTGAGAGAGCTTGAGGGGGAGGGTGCAAGGACGTGAGGAGTTCGTTTTGGCGGTGTCGGAGGCCTGTGCAAGTGGGCACTGAAAGATCAACAGCGGAGAAGGACGGATGGGTATACGAAACCAGGATGGGTAGGCAGGTCGTGAGGGAGGAGCCTTCTTCAGCGCATGCTTACGTTAGCCGTCCCTCCGCAATCGCTATCGCATGCATACGAGTGCTCCGGGTATATTACTGCTGCGTAGCCACTTGGAGGTACTGCCAAGTTGTCGCTGGGCTGCTGTCAAGTGTCTCCACACTGCGAAAATAGACTACCCTATGACGAAATAACGTACACTTCGTTCCGAAGGTATACTGTAATGGCAACCTCGTTACAAAAAAAAAAGCAGTTCTTGTTACTGATGACCTCGCGAACTCAGCGACACTAGCAGTTCGCGATAAGGCCTATTCAGGAACAGACTAGCCTTCAAATCACCTGAATTCTCCTGCTCAGGTGGGGCACTTACCTCTCGCCGCTTCACGCAGCTCATCTTACCATCGGTCATTCAAGTTCTCGTATACGCTTCCTATATATTCGTCGCTATACTAAGGCCATGCCGACGCCTAGAATGCAAAGGATTCACACAGCCTCAATTACGGATAATTCCAAGCGGAAGCGTATAGAATACTCACAACCGGTGTTTAGTAAGTCTGTCCTTCGCTTCCTAGCGCTTGCCAAAAACGTGTTTCCAATCTGAATGCTAAGGATGGCTTTTTTTTTTTTTTTTTTTTTTTTTTTAAATCATTACTCGCATGCCGCCCTATGGTCTATGGCGAGTAAGGATGGCTTACAAATTGAGAAACATTTGCTGCAGGATATCACAAGGACAGATTATGAGGAGAAATGTATTTTTCTAGTTGAATGCGTATTAGGACCTCCACTCATACTAGCTTATAAACATCAACTCCTCCAGAGTAGCACATAGGAACTAAAGGTGCTAAAATTATAGTTCCAGTGTATCACTGGCGGCACCACCAATGCCATTGTTTTGAGCGGGATTACCTCTCTTTAGCTCCAACAGTTGCAATACTAGTATACTCCAGGTACAGGCATACCCTCCGGTGAGGGGCAATATCCATATATCGGTTGTATTCTTAAATTGAGAGACATTGTAAATACATGCAGGACGAATACAGAAGCATGGGAAAAGCTCGTTCGGGGGCATGGGAAGTTAGAGAATATGATTGGAAAGGTAAAGGGGCTTAATATAGGGATAAATACACGGACGACATTGCAACAAGAGGTGAATAAACAAGTGAGTAGGGTAGACAGAACTGTTAACAATCGGGAGACGGCTGCACAGGAATACCTCTCATCGATAAGTACCCAAAATAAACGTAGATTAAGTCTCGTTACAAGCCCATATACAAACAAACGAACAAAAAAGAAAAAATAAAGCAAATGCTAGTACGAAAATACCGTTATTTTGCACTTCGGATCGGACATTGTATGTTGATATCGAGGGTATGCTGATACCGGGTATGCTGATACCGGTATGCTTAACATACCTTGTGGCCTACCCAATCAAGGTGGGATGATACTTCGGGACAGTAGGACTTGGATCGGCTCCTCGATCCAGCAGGATTTTGACAATTTCTTTATGTCCCTGGATACAGCTGCATCCAGGGCAGTTCCATACTCGCCACCGCAGAGTTCACATCAGCGCCTCGATCCAGCAGGAGTGTGACAATTTCCTTACGTCCCAATATGAAGCTGCAGCTGCACCCAGGACAGTTCCATACTTGCCACCCGCAGAGTTCACATCAGCCCTCGATCCAGCAGGAGTGTGACAATTTCCTTGTTTTCCATGTGTGCAGCTGCACCCAGGGCAGTTCCATACTCGCCACCCGCAGAGTTCACATCAGCGCCTCGATCCAGCAGGAGTGTGACAATTTCCTTGTTTTCCACATGTGCAGCTGCACCCAGGGCAGTTCCATACTCGCCACCCGCAGAGTTCACATCAGCCCTCGATCCAGCAGGAGTGTGACAATTTCCTTGTTTTCCCCGTATGCAGCTTGCACCCAGGGCAAGATCCATGCTCGCCACCTGCAGAGTTCACATCAGCCCTCGATCCACCAGGAGTGTGACAATTTCCTGATATCCCAGCGAGCAGCTACACCCAGGGCAGTTCCATACTCGCCACCCGCAGAGTTCACATCCGCCCTCGATCCAGCAGGAGTGTGACAATTTCCTTATATCCCCATGTGCAGCTGCACCCAAGGCAGTTCCATACTCGCCACCCGCAGAGTTCACATCAGCCCCTCGATCCAGCAGGAGTGTGACAATTTCCGTATATCCCCAATATGCAGCTGCATGCACCCAGGGCAGTTCCATACTCGCCACCCGCAGAGTTCACATCAGCCTCGATCCAGCAGGAGTGTGACAATTTCCTTATATCCCCATATGATTGCAGCTGTACCCAGGGCAGTTCCATACTTGCCACCCGCAGAGTTCACATCAGCCCCTCGATCGAGCAGGAGTGTGACAATTTCCTTATATCCCCGAATGCAGCTGCACCCAGGGCAGTTCCATACTCGCACACCGCAGAGTTCACATTCAGCCACCTCGATCCAGCATTTGTTTTTTTTTTTACTTATCCATATTTCTCCACTCATAGCAGCCAAATCAAGCAGGGGTTCATTGCTACTGTTCCATTCGTCCATATTGATCTCCTCATGAGGACCACAGTCCTGCTAATCAAACTCTCCCAGGCCACCCATTGCCGCTGGCACAAAAACAGGTCGTAACGGAGTTATCACTGACCGCCTTATCTGCCCCTCACTCATCCGCTCTAACCATTTTACTGTACCCACTTCACGTAAGCTTCGCTTGGGCATTCAAAGAACCCAAGAAGCTGTGCAGCAATTTGAGTTCCCGAGGATGCTGTGAAGCAGCCGCTGTTGTATCGGCTGCAGGTAAGGGCGTAATTAAACACTGATAAGACCGCAGTGTTTAAACCAGGAGTGGCGGAGTACCTGTACAGAATATTTGACGTGCACATTCTTTTTCTCTTCTAAGTGGCCCTTGTACACTTCTGCCTATCCTCAGAGCCTGTTAAAAGCCATTCTTGAAAGATTCTAAGCTATTCTCGTACCTTTGGAGGATCCATAAACAAGCCTCAGCGACAAGAAGTTGAGCGTCCAAAACACCCCACCCATCAATCCTTGTTTCTAGATATTCTTGTACGGACAAGTGCGCAAAGCGAACGACACCAAGAGACTTGTCTAAAACAAGTAATCCGAACAAAAGCTGAGAAGACCTCAACTTCAACCCCTACGCCTGGTTTCTGTGTCTTCACCGGTTTGATCTATGGGAAGCTTTGAGTCGACCTCCGAAGCTGTGCACAATTCTTCAGGCTCAATGGTTAGAAGAAACTAGCATCCACTTCAGGGCACGCTCTGCAAGAATAGCTTCACTGCCAGGTTGGGATTTTATTGAAGCCATGATTTCATTATAAACTTCGGTCAAATCCTTAGGAAGCTTTCCCAGCCGCACAAGAACATCCCGCTCAAGACGTAGGCTACAGAGCTCTTGTAACTGATAATCAACCCAGAGGAACCTAGTGCGGTTGTAAGTATCTGGAAAGCAATAACAGTCCCTCACTTTCAAGGTACTATGGTATCATAAAGAGAGCATTTCATAGATGAAGATAAGATAGATACATAACTTACATTCCATTAGCGCCACTTAGGAGCACTTCCTTGATCTTTGTTCTAAGGTTTGGTGGCACCTTTCCCTGTAGCAGCCTCTTTGCCTTGATTCGGGTATCTAACTCAGTTTTCAACATAATTTTGAATATCCTGAGCATTGTCTCGTGCTTCAATGCATACATGAGGAACATGCCGCATGCGAATCTCAATATCTAGACTGTGGCGGCTGGACACCAGCACCTTCACAGAAACCTTCGAAGCCTTCATGATGGTGAAGAATGCATCGAGAATATCAACAATGGTCTTTTGGGGACATTCATCTAAAGCATCTAGGGCAATGATGGGTTCTCGGTAGCAGTCTACCAATTGGGTAAGAAGGGTAGTTGTTGCATCAAAGGGAAGATGCTTCTTTGCAGAAGGATCTTTCCGCTCCTTCTCGTAACTTTCCTGTACTATGGTACAGATTGTCTCACTGTCAGGACATGCAAGCTGTTTCACTAGAGCGAGTAAAATTTGCTGCCTATCCCGCCGGAGCTCTTCGTCCCGCTTACAATAGAGGAATGAGACTTTGTCCACTTTTGGTTGCAGATGATCAAGGAAATAGGCAGGCTCGACACCATGCATTTGACAATTTTTTCTTTGATTAAGACATTCATTTAGGTAGTTAGGTAGTTAGTTTACTTAAACCTCGCCATAGCCCATAGGGCGGCATGCGAGTAATGAAATAAAAAAAAAAAAAAAAAAAAAAAAAGACAGCAGAGCTGTTATCACCAAGGTTATATTAGCAGCCTGCCTTGCAAATATAGGACTTAATACTCACACGAGCTTTGTCTTTCCGGCACCAGCTGAATTCGGTTGGTTAGCAATTCTCTTTGTGTAGGAATGTGTTTACGGTTTCTACGATAATGTAGTAAATATGAGGGTGTAACTTAGGACAACGCTTGGTGCTTGACCTTTCGACAGGGCAGCCTAGCTGGCCCTTCTTATAGTCAACCCGCGTGCCTTCCTTCTATTGTCTCTCTATGCTATGATATCACGATGTTCTCTCTATAGGCATTCCTCAGCCACTGCCTCGCCTCATCTAGAGGTCCATCCGGTGGCTCTGCTCCTGGAGGTCCGTTCAGTGGCTCTGCTCCTGGAGGTCCATTCGGTGGCTTTGCTCCTAGAGGTCCGTCCGGTGGCTGTCGCTACGCTTTGACCATGCCGGCATTCCTTGTGATACACATCCGTGCCCGACCCATGTTATTGCCAGACTGCAGCTATCGGTTGATCAGGCCGAATTGTCGCTAGTAGCTTTACAGGCCAATGTGGGTGGATATCCCCTTCGCGGGTAGACCCTGACAGAAGATGACAAGTTCAACTTACGAATTCCGTGCAGCCATAACATTTCTGACTGCTGTGACCTCAGCCAACTTTGAAATTCTTGTCGTTCAAAAAAGCCATTGTCCAGTTTCCCTTCACACGGCCCTCTTGTGCATAGTCATGGTGGCCTCGATACGGGATATTGGAGAACCAATTCAAGGATCTTGACTCTCTCCGTGTCTAGATACCAGGAACAAGTCAATATTGCATGTACATGGTTCAATGAATACTTATTTACCTTCAATTCTCTGGTACATGTTAGCAACAGTTGTATCCACTCGGTTTAGGATAGCCTCAAAGCTGTTCAGAAGCATTTTGAGATCCTTGAAAGTTTTCTGAATAAACCGCGAAGTTTAGAGTGGATATACCATGCGTAGTGATTGCAACCCCCACCTTTATGGAAATGTCTTGACTCTGCCTGATCTGTATTCCAATTGTTACCACTAAATTAGCTACAGAGCACTATGAAGGCGTCATCGGAGGAAGCTTACAGCAAGCGTCCATTACACTAGCTGCTGCATTTACTGCAGACTCTAGCTCTTCTAATTTCTTGAGCTCCTCTACAATGGCACCCGGGTGGATTGCACTATTTAGAATATGTCTTGCTAATGTATTTATGACGATGGTTTCATTATAGTTAGCAAACGTATAACCCAAATGGAACATATCACGTACCTATATTACTCGTAAAATGGCGCATGAGAATGCTCAGCGAAGTCAGTATCGCTGCATATAACTTTATAAGGGCTCTGTAAAGAGTGTTCCTTGCATCCCTTCCCTGCATGGGAGGTTCCTCAATTGTTAGATATAACTGCTCATATATGGTACCCTGGCTAATGAGCATCGTAATGCGATCCATTCCAATCAGCGCTGCTTCTGTAGATTCCTGTCTGTCGACAATCATCTGGCGGACCAAAACCTATTAGTATTCTGGTAACAACCCGTCTCATTCTACCGTACATGATAGATTTTTTTTTTTTTTTTTTTTTTTTAAAAAATCACATAACCCGCTTGTAGCACTTGGCCATGGCAGGGTGTACATGATAGATATAGGTGGTCTCTACCCCGAAGACGCAAAAACGCGGCTGTATCGAAATTTACTTACCTGCAAGATAAATCTAACCCCCGCCCAAGGCAACGCAGCATGCACTGGATCATATTGTATGACTATGTCCCCAATAGTCTTGAACTTATCAATCCAGCAGATTATTGCCTGCATCTTTTGACCCAAATCTATTTCCATGCTCCCAAACTTAAATTTTCCACTTTTCGCTTCCGCTTTCTCTTTTGCCTCCTTTGCAACACGCAGAATTTCATCCAGAAATCCGGTTTGGCTTGATTTTGCATTGATGATTATTCCGCATTCCACCAGGATCCTTTTGTTTTCCTCCGGAAGACTTTCATGTGCTTCCACCCATAAATTGACAAAAACTTTGTCCTGCTGTCCGGCTGATGCGGTCGGAAGGTTGGTTTGGCAAGGTTTGTGGTGAGGGTAATGCTTCTCCTCCTCCGCATCTGATGCTAATGAATTAGGTCTCCTCTCCTGGAGCTCTATTTTTGGGGGGACAGGGGGGAGGGTCGAACCTTCGGCATTCTGCTGTCCTGCAGGGTCAGCAGCATTCACCTGCTCTTCTTTACCCGCTTTTCCTTGTACATCCTGAGGAGATTGTTGAACATGCGCAGGCGAAATTTGATCCCCATCACTACGACTTGGGGAGCGACTTCGGTCGTCTCGCCTGAATGGCTTCAGGAACCAATCCCTTTTTCTTTGCTTGGGGACTGATGCTTGCGTGCTGATTTCTTTCTCTCCGACCATCGTTATTAGCTGCTGCAAGGTTGTGGTGTATTCTGGATGGGAGATTTTTCGCAAAGTGTTACTTGTAAGTCAGTGGTGATTGTTTGTAGGATTGCAAACTATCATGTCTTCCAATTCTTTTCCATGTCGCCCCACCTCTCAAAGCCTTCTGGACGGTTCTTCTGGTTTCTGCATCGGAAAGCGAGATGCTCCCCCGTTTGCACCTCCCCACACCTGCACCTATCCGATTCCGCCACCCCTAGCTTCTTCAACCACTAGCACACCTTCCCTCGCTCCAGTCGCAATGCAGTGAATTGATGTCGCCATCCTACTCCACTCCATGACCTTTCCTCCTCCAAAGCCCTCCACTTCTCTCTTCTCCTTCCTCCACGCCTTCACCCTCTGGCGCACCCCACTTCCGGTGGCCACCTCCTTCCCCTGCATCACCGTCCCCTTCTTCGCCCACTCATCCGCCTTCTCATTTCCTGCGATTCCGATGTGAGCCTTACCCACATCAGTTTCGCATTCCCCCCTTCCTCTTTCCTTGCCACCGCATCACCACCCTTCTCACATCCTCGGTCTTTCCCTTTCCCTCCTTGCCTGCCTTCTGAATCGCCATGACAGCAGCTTCAGAATCTAAGCAAACCAGGACCGGTACCTCCTCCGGTACACTCTCCAGCGCCCTTCTCACCCCCCTCACCTCCCCGTCAAAAACCGTCGCCGTTCTCCCTACTACCTCCGCCACCACCGCTGATCTCCCCCACACCCCCGCCCCCACCTTGCTGTCCTCGACCTTACTACCATCCGAGAAGAGAACCGCTCTCCCTCTTCCGGCCTCCTCAATCGAGGTCTCCCACTCCTCTCCCCCCCTTCTTTCGCCCAGCCTCTCTGCAAACTCTACTTCCACCTTCTCGCACTCTCCTCCCCACGAGATCTCTTCTTCCTCCCCGAGAATCTTGCCCACTGCCCTGCCAGCGGTCCAGCACTTTCATACCCATCTCTCGCCAGTGCCCACTGCACCCCAGTCTCTCCAATTTCTCGCCTCTCTCCTCTCTCTCCTTACCTCTAAAGTCCGCCGTGCAAGCTCCGCCAGCTCTGACGGCGCCTCCACCTCCCGGACGATCGCTCTCGCTTGCGCGCCATCCAGGACCGTCTCCACGTCTTCCACTCCGCAAACCGCATTCACCCCTTCCACCCCGGCACCTCTCCCCCCTCCAGCTGCTCTCTTCAAAACTTGCAGCTGTAATCGCTCCATCTCCTTCTTCCACTCCTTCTGGCCTCTCCACCCGATCTCACTCCCCCACATCGCCACCGCCCTCACCATCCCTGTGTACGCCTGCCGCCAGCTCCGTGGTGACATCCCCCAGTCCCGGTTTCCCAGTCCTGAGAGTGCCCCGCCAGCCTCCTCGCCCTACTCAGCCTATTTCGCCAATGCGCACTGAAGGTCAGCTTCTCATCGAAAATGACTCCCAGCCACTTCAGCATCTCCCCCTCCTTCTTCCACCTTTTCCCCACTCCGAAAGTTATCATCTCCCACTTCGACTCCTCCAGCGGGATCTGATCTTCTTCGCCAGACATTACCCCACACGGTAATCGCCTACAGGTGCATACTTGTATATCCTTGCAATTTACGGCCGAGCAAGGCAGAGGCCGAAAATAATAGTCTGGGCACGAGTCAACTTGTAAAACCGAATATGAATCAACTGTAGTAATCGTTAGTGCACAGGAAGTAGCTATAGCACGCTTCGAGTTTGCACTAGTAGGAACTCATCCAGAAACTTACAGTATTCTAACTAATTACCATTATCATATATCAGTCGTAATCGCCTTGAGAATGCCCCATTTAACCAAGATTTCGCAAAGCAGCGCGCCAATGCCTTGGAATGCTCCAAACGCGAAACATGAGCAAGATTTTTTTTTTTTTTTTTTGATATATATTCATTACTCGCATGCCGCCCTATGGGCTATGGCGAGTTACTATAAAAGGAAATAGG
>WHUZ01000166.1:0-57350 GCA_015179045.1 Kalaharituber pfeilii
AGGCTTGTTCAAATATACTATTATGCCCTTCGGATTGATCAATGCCTCTGCCTCATTCCAAGAAATAATGGACAAGATACTGAAGGATATTAACAGAGTAGTCTGGTATATCAATAACATACTAATCTATGGGGAAGGACTGAACAGGAATACCAAAAGATAGTAGAACAAGTCTTGGCTAAGCTTGCCGAACACGGACTTACCGTCAACCTTATGAAGTCAGAATTCCACGTCAAAGAAACCATATTCCTTGGCTTACCTCATCAATAGGTCCGAAATCAAAATGGACTTAAAGAAACTTAATGCCATCACTGACTAGCCTATACCAATAAAGAAGAAGGAAGTTTTAAAAGTTCTTAGATTTTGTGAATTACTATCATTAATTCATACAAAACTATAGAGCCAAAACCCATTCGCTAACCCAACTGACTGGAAATGTTCCATTTACCTAGAGTGAAAGACAACAACATTCCTTTAATAAATTAAAGGTGTTACGGCTAAGGTGAAGACTTACCCGCCTCGGGGCAAACACTACCTTGTAATCGGCATAAGACCAACGCTGACTGACCGGACTGATCACCCGTTAGGCCTGGCTGTCGATTCTCGCATCGTTTTCGTATAGGGTAGTGCTACGGAAGGGCGTGTCACTATTTATGGTTCGGAATCCTGCTTGACGCATGCACTCTGCTTATGAAGCTTTACTAATATACGCACATGCATTAGTACATACTGCTATATTTGTCTGGTACTATTTTTGCATGTTTTCGATTACGTCTTCTTATTATTGCTTGCATAAGAGTTAATCACGTTGGCCGTCATCTATTATTTGTTTGACTAGTCATGTATGATGAACGCAGTCTATATAAGCACGGGCAATAGCATAGCTAGAAGAATCAAGACCCTAGCGGTGTTCTCAGTTCCTCTATAACTCTAAATCCCATCGATTTATTCCTACGCCGTGAATCGCTTCGTTCCACTTCGCGGCCCACTGCTATTATCTTACCTGCGTCCGCTATGCCTTAAGCCTTCGTACTTATTACCAGACCGCTACCGCTACCGCGACCGCTTCCCCTTAGCCTTCACATCGGTCGGAGTCGCTTAGTTGAACAAAGCCCCTCACGCCCGTAACATTACACCGCTCTTCAAAACCCCGCCGCAATGTCCGGACGAGCTGGCCCCTCCGATTTATCCATCTATGGTCAATGGACCGAATATACCTCCCGATCAGAACAACCTGGACCGCAAATTCGCGGGACTCTTCCCCTTCCCTAACGCATGAAGAAGATGATGGAGAATCTGATGACCACTACAGCGAAGTCGCCTTGAGCACGACGTCTAACCCTACTAATATTTCGCAGCATGCAGATAAAGGAAAAAAGCGACAAACACGCCAGCAGGAAACCAGAAGGGTGTCAAAAATTTACGCACCTATATCCAAGCCTATCCGAACTGCCTCTCCGTTACGGAAATATTTCAGCGCCGAACCCTCCAGCCCAATCCAGTTTGTGGCCGAAGATACGACCCTCCGGAGAGACGTTGAACAACTGGCAGCCTCTATGGGGCATGCTGTATACGAGACCATGACCCAAGCGAGGACAGAGGCAGAGCGCGCCTCCACGGATGTAGCTAACCTCCGAACACAGCAGGGACAGTTTAACCAAGACATAAAAGACTATATCGATAGGGCGTATAGCCAACTAGGAGCGAAACTCATTGAAGCCCTGGAAAAGGTGGACACTTTGACAGATGCATTCAAAGGTAACGTAGATACCCCTCTCGCCGAGAGTCACCGAGCTCTCCAAGGAATGATGCAAGATTTCGTGAGCAATTTGAATACCATGAAGGGACAAATGTTGCAGCAACAGCAGAACTTTCGTCGTCCTCCGTCGCCTGCTCCTCCTCCTCCTCCTCCTCCTCCGGCACCTCCAGCCGCTCCACCTCGTCCAGCACCTCCCCCATCACCAGGAGCCCCTAGGCCCTCAGGCGGTGGTGCACCTCCACCATTTCACCCGCTCCCGTACCGTCAAGTTCGCTTCCCAACGCCACCTCCTCCTCCTCCGCCTGCAAGGTCGCAACACTCAGAACCGCGGGGAGACAGCCCAACGCCTAAGATTCCGGCCCCGAAAGCTTATGATGGGAATCCATCTGACCTGGACAATTTTTTGTACCTCATAGACGAATGGGTCTCTGCAACAGGACCATCGAAGGATCGAGGAAAGCTCTCCATGCTGACCTCTAGACTCACTGGACCCGCGCTCACCTTATTCCGTCATGAGCGGCCACCAACATACGAAACAGGAAAGACCATGTTGATAACCAAGTTCAGGGACTCCGCTGCGATCAGAGAAGCCGCCCACAAGATCCAAACAACCAAGCAGAAGGGGCGCATGCAGGACTTCCTGATCGAAATAGATGAGTACCAACATACAGCACAAATCCCAGATCCGGTGCTCATTTCGTATGTTGCTCCTAATATCCGAGAGGAAGTACGCAACCTCCTTGCCGGTCACCCCTCGGTACATAAAGACTGGGAGCAGTGGAAAATAATGGCCACCTCAATCGCTGACACGCTGGGTCCCTCCGGTACCAAGCGATCAGCTCCCTCCTATACTAAGAACCCTCCTACCATCACCTCCGCCCCCGCTAAGAATGACACAGCCTCCTCGACCCCACAAAATAAAAAGAACCAGATCTCGGAGGCATTGATTGCTGAAAGAAGGAAGAACCACCGTTGTCTTAAGTGTGGAGGATCAAGTCATAAGATTGCCCATTGCAATTCCAGGAGATGGTGGACCCGGAGGGAATGGGAGAAGGAAGAGAGCAAAGAAACGAAGCCTAAGAAAGAGGACAAAGGAAGTGTCAACTCTCTCGAATCCCGCATAACAAAGAGAAGAAGGACAGACCACGGCCACCTCAAAATTCAGGCCATCGAAGAATCCGAAAGAATCACTGAACTGTCCGACTCGGGAAACGAGTAGAGGACCCTACGCAGCCTGGTAGGACTCCACGCCATAGCGATCTTCTTAGTTGCGACATACAGTTCAAGACTGGGAGGACCGTCAGGGCTATTGTGGACTGTGCAGCCTCCGCTCCGATTGTTTCTCTGGCTTTAGGAAAAGAACTGGGACTGCGACCTCGAGTAAGGCCAGTCAAGATTAAGCAAGGTGATGGCTCTCTTCTCTCTGGTGGATCTTTCGTTGTTAATACTTCGTTTTCGTTTTCTGGCGTTCCGGTTCCTGAATCTCTCTCTTCTGCTTTGGATTATGTGCACTCTCTTGATACAAGTGGAAAAAATACTCCGGTTGATTTTATCTCTTCTTCTGATTTACGGCGTTCCGGACCTGGAAGTGCAAATGCTCTTGTTTTTGATTTTGATGCAGAAGTTATGGATATCGGGGACAGGGAATGTATCATTGGATTATCTTGGTTGAAGGAAAACGGGTTTTCTGTTGATTGTGGGAATGGCGTTTTACATCATGCTATGTTTGAAGTCCCGTGCACTCGCGTTGAGTTGCCTTCTGTTTCTGTTCTGTCAGTCTCCGATGAATTTGTTTTGGAAGAAGGAGACATGTTGTTGTTGTTGGACGCACGCGAGCACTACTCGCGCTATTCAGATGTTTTCTCGGAAGAACAGGCATGCCGATTACCCCGCACCGAAGTTGGGATCACGAAATCCCTTTTGAAAACCCGAACGCTAAAGCACCCCATGGTCCTATCTACAAGACCACATGGGAAGAAGACGAGGCACTACAAAGGTACATCGATGAACACTTGCCGACAGGTAAGATCAGAAGGTCAAGGTCCAAGGCGGCTTCACCAATCCTCTTTGTGCGGAAAAAAGACGGGTCACTCCGACTCTGCGTCGACTATCGGGCATTAAACAAACTCACAATCCCCAACAAATATCCTCTGCCCTTGATGTCGGAGTTACTTAAGAAGACCCAAGGCGGTAAATGGTTCACCAAACTGGACCTCAAGAATGGCTACAACCTCATCAGAATCAAGTCAGGCGACGAATGGAAAACGGCCTTCAAGACTGCAAAAGGCCTCTTCGAGTATACCGTCATGCCCTTTGGACTCATCAACGCACCCGCATCCTTCCAGGAAATGATGGATGAGATCCTTCAAGGCATCGATGGAGTCGTTTGGTACCTGGATGACATCTTGATCTATGGAGGCATAACAGAGAAGGACCACCAAAGGATAGTAGAAAAAGTGCTCGCTAAGCTAAGCGAACATGGGCTAGCGGTCAATTTGGCCAAATGCGAGTTCCATGTGCACGAAACTATATTCCTAGGACACTTAATTAATGGCACCGAGATCAAGATGGACCCTGCCAAACTGAGTACCATTCGTGACTGGCCCCAACCTACAAAGAAGAAGGAGGTCCAAGCATTCTTGGGGTTTGCCAATTATTACCGCCGATTCATCATCAACTATTCCGCTACGACCCGCCCTTTAACGATCTTGACCGGAAACTTACCCTTCACGTGGGGAGCAGAGCAGCAATCTGCATTTTCGGAACTTAAAGAAAAGTTCATGACAGCTCCCATCCTACGCCAGTTCAATCGATCCCTACCTACCATCGTGGAAACCGACTGCTCGGATCAGGCTCTCGCCGGTATCCTGAGTCAGTATCATGTCAAGGACGATGTCACCACACTCCACCCTTGTGATTTTCACTCCCGCATCCTAAACCCCGCTGAGCGCAACTACCCCATCCATGATAAGGAACTATTAGCCATCTTCGAATGCCTTCACAAAAAATGGAGGATAGAGTTACTTGGGCTTAAGTTCACCGTCTATACTGATCACCATGCATTAAAGTACTTCACTACCAAACAACGTCTTAATAGCCGTCAAGCCAACTGGAGTCAAAAACTCTCCGAATTCGACTATATTATCAAATACATCCCCGGAAGGCTTAACGGCAAAGCAGACGCCCTCTCCCGACGAACCGGTGATGCCACCTCCGGCAGCATCGAACAGTTATTCAAAGACGGGCAACTGCTGGTAGATGAAGAAGCAGGTGAAGCAGAAGACATATGGGTAGACATACCGGGTACCAACTGTGATGACTGGGAAAGAAATGGTGACGGACTCCTTGTGGTACCAGAGCAGTACCGACTGGAAGTGTTACGACAATGCCACGACTCTAACGTGGCTGGACATTGGGGGGTGCACAGAACCCAGGAACTTCTCTCAAGGAACTTCTACTGGGATGGGTGGAAGGATCAAGTAGCTGATTATGTCGCCGGCTGTGCAGCCTGCCTTAAGGCCAAAGCTGACCGACATCCGAGGCGAACCAAACTGATGCCCATGCCAACTGGAAGCAAACCTTGGGAAGAGATCGCAATGGACTTCGTTGGAGAGTTACCAGAATCCGAGGGCTACAATGCAATCTTGGTTGTCACTGACCGGTTCACCAAAATGCAACGGTACATACCGGCAAAGAACACATGGACAACCCGAGACGTCGCCAACGCTTTCATCAACGACGTCTTCAGACAATTCGGTCTACCCCTTCACATCACCTCAGACCGTGGACCGCAATTCGTCTCAGCCCTCTGGAAGGAGATCACCTCAAAGCTCGACATAGGTCTCCGACTCTCCACTGCTCACCACCCCCAAACAGATGGACTCTCTGAGCGCGCCATTCAAACGCTCAAGCAGTACTTGCGTATCTACTGTCATGACCGACAAAACCGATGGGCTACTTGGCTACCTCTAGCCGAGTTTGCATATAATTCTACTACGACATCCACTCATGGATATAGCCCATTTCGATCGCTATACGGATTCGATCCCAAAGTTATACACCTCTCGGATGACCACACCTACGCTTCACCAGCCGCCGAAGACTGGCTCGACAGGATGACCACAGTACACAACCACATCGCAGACACTCTCAAGAAAATCAATGACCGACGCTCCAACCTATTCCTCGATAAAGCACGAAAGTTCCAGGTTGGAGACAAAGTTCTTATTGATCGGAGGAATCTTCGGATTACTTCGGGCAATAACCGGACTTTGACCAATAAAT
Source organism: Kalaharituber pfeilii (assembly GCA_015179045.1). Classification (NCBI taxonomy): domain Eukaryota; kingdom Fungi; phylum Ascomycota; class Pezizomycetes; order Pezizales; family Pezizaceae; genus Kalaharituber; species Kalaharituber pfeilii. Next base: position 6,044 of record WHUZ01000166.1, read on the forward strand.
ACATCGGTCCTTACCCAGTGTCAAGAGTGATCAACGATAGTGCTTATGAAGTTACATTGCCGCAAGGTATGCGACTTCATAAAGTCATCCACGTCTCCCTCCTGAAGCCCTTCCGAGAAAGACTTGAACCCCAAGAGATGGAAGTCGATGACGACGACGAATTCTTCTATGAAATAGACCATGTCGTCGACTCCAAACGCATCAATAGGGTAGTAAAGTATCGAATCCGTTGGCAAGGTTATGGCGAAGACGATGATACATGGGAACCGATAGGGAATCTACAACGATCCCTTGAATCCGTCAGAGAGTTCCATACACAGCATCCAAGGAAGCCTCGAGACCCTACGGTCTAATAAGGCATCGATGGCTACGGCCAGGCTACTTGGATTTCAGAGTATAGTGAGTACCTTTTCCTTACGAAGAGATTTTCTCCCACTGGGTTTTACTCTTCGGGAAGGTTTTTAACGGCTCACTAATGGCGAGTGCCAAAAGACACGCCAGTCTCACCGTCGGCCACGAGCAATAAAGTTCGGCTCGTGAAGTTGCCTCGCGTATAAGGTACGCCGATAGTTATATTAGCCATCAAGTTGAATACTCACAATCCCAATTAGTTTCGGTTTTCTTTTTGGTGATTGTCAGTCGGGACGACTGCCCTAGAACGGGGGTAATGTTACGGCTAAGGTGAAGACTTACCCGCCTCGGGGCAAACACTACCTTGTAATCGGCATAAGACCAACGCTGACTGACCGGACTGATCACCCGTTAGGCCTGGCTGTCGATTCTCGCATCGTTTTCGTATAGGGTAGTGCTACGGAAGGGCGTGTCACTATTTATGGTTCGGAATCCTGCTTGACGCATGCACTCTGCTTATGAAGCTTTACTAATATACGCACATGCATTAGTACATACTGCTATATTTGTCTGGTACTATTTTTGCATGTTTTCGATTACGTCTTCTTATTATTGCTTGCATAAGAGTTAATCATGTTGGCCATCATCTATTATTTGTTTGACTAGTCATGTATGATAAACGCAGTCTATATAAGCGCGGGCAATAGCATAGCTAGAAGAATCAAGACCCTAGCGGTGTTCTCAGTTCCTCTATAACTCTAAATCCCATCGATTTGTTCCTACGCCCGTGAATCACTTCGTTCCACTTCACGGCCCACTGCTATTATCTTACCTGCATCCGCTATGCCTTAAGCCTTCGTACTTATTACCAGACCACTACCGCTACCGCGACCGCTTCCCCTTAGCCTTCATATCGGTCGGAGTCACTTAGTTGAACAAAGCCCCTCACGCCTGTAACACTTAAACAAGCCTACTAACTTTAATGCCTTCGTCAAACTCTGTATAGATATTAATAATAAGGACCACACCTTGCATGCCTCCACTTCAGCCACCAAACCCACTACTATACACGTCCCATAGACACCCAGAGAAAGCATTCCAATGGACCTCTCTACCATTTAAGGTCAGGTCTAGGTCAGTAAGAAACGAGGACCTCTCTCTAATGATGAGAAGAAGAGGTAATGAGAAAATAACTTATGTATGTACTGCGCACAATCTAGCTACTGGGCCACCCACTGCCCTCTGCGCAAGGGTCAGGCAATCAGGACCATAACACTGACCTCAGTCCAGCTGTCAATACTACCCCTCTATACACCTCTGACCCAAAAAACTAATACCCTTTTTAGTTCATGATAGCTGACTGAAGAGTACCAGGATACTACCTGGTACCATCTTTCCTAAACCTATCTCTGTTTCTGTTTCTACTCCTGCTTCTGTCTCTGCTTCTGTTTCTGCTTCTGCTTCTATTTCTACTTCTGTCTCCACCCTTGCTTTGCATTCTGTTAATTGTTTCTATCTTTTAAAGGAAGTTTCTATAGAGGGAACTGGGAATAAGGAATTGGGTCCTTTAAGGAAGGCTAGAAAGAGGAGGAACCAAAGGAACCATTTTCATTATTTTATTTTATATATTTCTGTTTCTGGAGACCTAGGAGGGGAAGACCCTTTAATTTTGTCTTGCATTGTTAATGATTCTGTGAAATCTACATGTATAATAGACTCCAGTGCTACATCGTAGTTTATTGATCAAAACCTTACTCTGAACCTAAACCTGCCTATGACCCTGAAACCTAGACCTGAGAAGCTGACGGTGGTGGATAGTAGAACCTCTATCACTAGAGATATCATACATACCTATACCCTGAAGCTCACCATAGACTAGCACGAGGAACAACTTACTTTTTAAGTGACCAAACTCGATGGATGGAACATGATACTTAGAAGAACCTGGCTATATCGGTATAACCCAATTATCAATTGGGAATGGAATACAATCCAGCTCGCCTCTAGCTACTGTCAAGTCCATTCTTTGCTAGTTTGATAACATACTATCTTCTCAGAGCTCATCCAATACGAGATAGCTATAATATCACGAGCTGCCTTCAAGGTAGCCTCTTCATAACTAGGAAGCCAGATCTGTGTTATTGCTGCTGCTCCTGTTTGCAAAACCAGCAATAAGCCCACCTCTGAGCTTGTACCCCCAGGATATCATGACTTTCTACCTCTCTTTAATAAAAAGGAGGCTGACTTACTACCTCCCAACCGATATATTGATCATGAAATACCACTAGAGGAAGGGACCAAGCCACTTTTTGGATGAATGTACTCAATATTAGATTCTGAGTTACAGGAAGTCCACTGATTATTGGATAAGAACTTGGCAAAATCCTTCATTCGCTCTTTTTCTTCTTCAGCAGCATCTCCTATCCTCTTTGTCAAGAAAAAAGATGGCTTCCTTAGGCTATGCGTCGATTACCAGGCACTCAATAACATCACCAAGAAGGATCAATACCCTCTACCTAGGATTGATAAGACCTTGAACCAGATTGGAGGAGCACGCATCTTTACTCAACTAGACTTCCGCTCCGTCTTCAACCTTATTCGTATCAAAGAAGGAGATGAATGGAAGACAGCATTCCGAACTCGATATGGCCTATTCAAATTTCTTATTATGCCTTTTGGATTAACTAATGCTCCTGCCACTTGTTAAAAATTTGTCAATGATACTCTTAGAGAATACCTAGATATCTTTTGCTGTGTTTACTTAGATAATATTCTGATTTACTCTAAGAATAGAAAAGAACACAAAGATCAAGTATGGAAGATTCTAGCAAAGCTACAGGAAGCTGGATTATTTGTCAAGCCCGAAAAGTACAACTTCTCTGCCTCTGAAACTTGCTTTCTTGGATTCATTATCTCAGAATACGGAGTAAAGATAGACCCTACTATAGTATCTGCTATAACAGAATGGAAAATACTAAATTCAGTAAAGGACCTACAATGCTTTCTCAGCTTCGCAAACTTCTACAGGAGATTCATCCACCAGTACTTCAGGATCTGTCAACCCTTCTTTAACCTGCTAAGAAAAGGAACCGAGTTCAAGTGGAATGAGGAATGTAGCCAGGTATTCGAGGAACTGAAGGAAGCCTTCACCTCCGCACCCATACTACGGCACTTTGAACCTGAACTGGAAACAATCCTAGAAACCGATGCCTCTGACCATGCTACATTCAGAATCCTGGTAGAAAAATTCTCTAAGGATGGTAAGATGGTACTGTACCTAGTTGCCTTTATGAGTAAAAAAATATCACTAGTAGAAAGCAACTACGGAATTGGAGACAAGGAACTATTGGCTATCATACAGGCAGTCAATGAGTGGCACATATACCTACATGCACTACCGCAGCTATTTACTATCATTACCAACTACCACAACCTAGAAATGTTCAAGTCCAAGACCCTAGTAAATTGCTACTAAGCTTATTAGGCTAGTGAACTAGCCCAATATGACTTTAGGATTACATTTGGCCCTGGAGAAAAGAATGGGAAGGCTGACATACTTGCAAGATAATCTGAAGATCTCTCTAAGGAGGGGGATAATTGTGCTAAGCCAATATAAAAAGTCATTCCGAGTGAAAAATTCTCCTTGAATACCCTAGTAAGTAGCTATGAAACTGAGATTCAAACCCTGACTCAGACAGACTCTTTAGCTTAGGACATATGGAAGGCACTAGATAGAGGAGAAAAACGTCATTCCAAGGCCCCACTGAGAGAATGCATCTTCAAGGACAGCCTCCTATACATCTACAGACTAGTATACATCCCTGATGACCTTGAATTGCAAGCCAAAATTATTCGTTTCTGCCATGATCACCCAGCAGCCAGGTACTCAGGGCAAGCTTCAACTTATGAAATCCTGTTGCGAAACTACTACTGCCTAGGCATATGTAAAACAATCGCCCATTATATTTAGAACTATAACATCTGCGCTCACATCAAACCTGTCTGCCATGCACCCTATGGACTTCTGAAACTATTGGAAATACCTACTCGGAGATAGGACTCCTTGTCAATGGACTTTATTATTAGGCTGTCTAAATTAAATGGAAAAAATGCAATCCTAGTCATCGTAGACCGCCTTACTAAAATGGTATACTATATCCCTACTTGCTCTGACGTCAACTCTAAGGATATGGCCCAGTTGTTTTTCTACTACATTTTCAGGTTATATGGATTACCTGGATCTATTGCCTCTGATAGGAGGACCTAATTTACTTCCGAATTTTCTAGAACCCTCTATAAGCTTCTTGGCATTTAGTAAAAACTTTCTACTAGCTTCCACCCTCAAACCGATGGCCAGACAGAATGAGTCAATGCAATCCTTGAATAATATTTACAAGGATACTGCAACTATTAATAAGACAATTGGTCTGAACTTATCACCTTAGCCGAGTTCACATACAACAATACCCTGTCCTCTACCACTAAAGTAACCCTATTCTTTGCCAATTATGGCTACCACCCCCGCTATACCCTGCTAGCCAAGCTGGATATCAAAATGTCCAATCCCATGATCCTACAAGACTATGTCGATCGCTTGCAAGTACTTGAAGAGTACTTGTATACTGAGATTAAGTGGATACAGGTAATATAGGTAGAAAATTCTGATCTGCACTGACTCTCTGCACCCAAGTATGATGTCAGAGACAAGGTATATCTCCTATGGCGAAATCTGTATACAACCTGATCTTCTAAAAAGCTCGATCACAAGAGACTAGGGAAGTTTGAGATCTAACAAAAAATCTCCTCTCATGCCTATAGACTCAAGCTTCCCACTTCCATGAAGGTACACTTAGTCTTCTATACCTTTCCACTTGAATCCATTGCTACAAACCCTCTTCCTTGCCAAACATCTCCTCCACCGCCTCCTATCATCATTGAGGAAGAAGAAGAGTACGAGGTCGAAGAAATCCTAGACTCCCAGAAACACCACAACAAACTTGAGTACCTCATTCATTGGCTTGGTTATGACTAACCGAACTGGGAACCTGCTGAGCTATGCACCAACACCCCACTACTAGTCTGGCGTTTCCACAACTTCTACCCCTCAAAACCAAGACCCCATACCCTACCAAAATGAGTAGAACTAGGACTGACTCTATTATTATCTCTAATGATGATGATGAGCAGCAACCCGACCTTGAAAATCACTGGAGCTCTCTCCCTAAAAGGGAGGCTACTATAACAATCCAACTCAGACCCTTCACCCCAGACCCTCCAGCTCCAGTCCTATATTGGCAACTAACATACTACTTGCCAGTACTCATATATATGCAGCTAACTCTGACACCTTTGTAATTCACCGCACTCCTTCTAGCACTCTGATATATATCCCTGTACCTATGAGTACACTTAAGCGATATGGCTGTCAGCACCCTAGTCATTACTTAACAACCCAAACCGAAGAACCTGCCAGAACCTGCTAGAAGAACCCAGATCTCCAGAACCTACTAGAAACCTGCAGAACCTACCAAAAAGCTATAGAACCTGCTGGAAGCCATAGACCCTACCAGAAGCCATAGACCCTACTAGAAAGCCATAGAATCTGCTGGAAATAGGTATTGCCAAACTTATTTCTGGATATTCTTAATGCTTTTTCCTACTTCCAGTTATTCCTCGGTCACTCATATACTTCCTATTATTTCCTTTATTTTCTATGAACTTCTAGTCGCTTCTCAGTTTTCCATATACTTTGTTTGTTTGCTTGTTTGCTTGTTTGCTTGTTGCCTGAATTTTCTACTAAGGGTTTTCTATAAAGAGGCCCTCCTCCCTCCTCCCTCTTGCTTCTCCATACATTAACTTGTTTCCTACCCAAGTTGTATATTTAGCCTTTTAATATATCTACATCTCGATATCTCATAGTCCCGACTGCCTCTGCCTTCACCTCCACTGTGACCTCACCTTAGTACCTGCTGCCTACCCTATACCCAGATCCTGTACCCTGACCCAGACCTGTTTATTACAAGTAGGGTGGACACTTAGGACCTTATTTCTATATTCACTACTAGGATGGGATAACTAGCCACTCATGATCCTGCCTGGAATTTTGATTAGTCATAATAAGATCCTGAGTATTAATAGTACTTTGGAATTTCTAAGCAGGGATCCTGAATGTCTAGTACTCTACATTTTCTCAAGTCTCTCCCAGAAATTTCCATTAGTAGTAATAAGACCCTAAGTATTCACCTTACTAATAGATCTAAGCAGGGATTCTGAATGTCTAGTACTTCATGACCTGCTATTGACCTGCTATTGCAATCATAAGCATGTCGAGAAACTCAAGTTCTGCCTAGAAATTTCTAGAGTTGCACTAAAATCCTGAGCATCTATAGGCTTGATATATTGCTTTCATACTTATGGAATTCTAAGTAAAATCTTGAACGTCTACTACTTTACATTTTCTCAACCTGTTGTTACAACTATGCATGAATTGTAACTAATGGAAATTTCCAGGTAGGACTTAAGTTACATCAGGAGGTGGAAAAATGTGGAGTGCTAGATATTCAGAATTGCTGCTTAGAAATTCCATTTGTGGAAAGATAATATTAAGGCAGTAGACTCAGAATCTTATTATAACTAATTAAAATTCTAGGCAGAATTATGAGCGGCTGGTTATCCTGTCCTAGTAGTAGATATGGAAATAAGGTACTAAGTATCTATCCTACTAATGGATCCAAGTAGGGATTCTGAATGTCTAGTACTCATTACTAGCATTTAGTGATGCAGGTGAGGGCAGTGTTGGTAGACTATGCGACAGGTCTGTGTTCAGGTATGATACCAAATAGAAAGTGTATATGCGAATTGCTGGCTGTATGTCATGGAGAATTGTACTTTTGCTTGTATAGCAAAGTAAATATAATAGTTTTAGAATTAGTATAATACACAGTCTTTGACATAGGTACCTTTATATCTAGATCTCAATCCTATTGAGTCTATCTAAGGAATAATAAAGAAGAGACTAAACAAGTAATCTCCTAGACCTTGTGGAGAATAACTTATTGCTAGAATACTAGAAGAGTGGGATAATATTACTGGTGAATAGATATTAGAGTTGATAGATTCTATGCCTCAATGAATGCAAGCTGTAATCATAGTAAATGGTGGACATATATATTTTTTTTCATATCATTACTCTTATACTACTCTGTGGGCTTTACTACTAGGGTATAAGCATTGCTTCCATAGTCTGGTTACCTGTATGTATGTTCAGTATGTCAAATATATTCAAGTTGTTCAATATTGTATCTTACACACCTGAATACTGACCTCTCACATGGTCTGCCAACACCACCCCTACCTGCATCACTAAATGCTAGTAATAAGTACTCCGCATTCTCTCAACCTACTATTGCAACTCAAGTTCTGCCCAGAAATTTCCATTAGTTGTAATTAGATCCTGAGTATCCACCCTACTAATGGATCCAAGTGGGGATTCTGAATATCTAGTACTCTATATTCTCTCAACCTACTGTTGCAACTCAAGTCCCACCTGAAAATTTCCATTGGTTGTAATAACATACTGAGTATCTACTGGCTTGATATATTACTTTCATACTTATAGAATTTCTAAGCAGAATCCTAAACATCTACCTTTATATTTTCTTGGATGAATAATAACTAATAGAAATTTCCGGGCAGAACTAGAGTGGCTCAATATACTTGTAATTATAATAGAAGGTCGAGAGAATCCAAAGTACTAAATATTCAGGATCCCCACTTAGAAATTCCAAAGCACTATTGAAGTAGTAGACGCTCAGTATCTTATTGCAACTAATCTAAATTCTGGGCAGGGTTATGAGCAGCTGGTTATTCCACCCTAGTAGTAGATACGGAAATAAGGTCCTGAGCATCTACTGTTTTGATGTTTTCTTTCTACCAATAAAATTTCCAAGCAGTAATCTTGAATATCTAGCATTCCATATTTTCTCAACCTACTATTGTAACTTAAGTCCTGCTTGGAAATTTCCATTAGTCACAATTCGTCTAAGAAAATGCAAAGGTAGATGTTCAGGATTCTGCTTGGAAATTCCATAAGTATAAAAGCAATATATTAAGCCAGTAGACGTTCAGCATCTTATTGCAACTAATGGAAATTTCTGGGTAGGACTTGAGGTATAACAGTATGCATAAGTTGAGAAAATGTAGAGTACTAGATGTTGAGAATCCCTACTTAGATTTATTAGTAGAGTAGACACTTAGAATCTTATTATAACTAATGAAAATTTCCACGTAGGATTTGAGTTGCAACAGTAAGTAGAGAAAATGTAGAATGCTAGAGTTCAGGATCCCCGCTTGGAAATTTCAAAGCACTATTGATGCTCAGGATCTTATTGCAACTAATCAAAACTCTGGGCAGGATCATAAGTGGCTAGTTGTTCTGCCCTAGTAGTGGATATAGAAATAAGGTCCTAAGTATCCACCACCTTAATATTGTCTTTCCACCAATGAAATTTCCAAGTGGGAGTCCTGAGTGTCTAGTACTCTACTTTTTCTCCACCTACTATTGCAACTCAAGTCCTGCCCAGAAATTTCCATTAGTAATAACAAGATCTTGAGTATCTATCACTTCGATACTACTTTGAAATTTTTCAAGTAGGATCCTGAATATCTAGCACCTCATACTGTCTGGGTCCTGACTATCCGCTATAGCACTATGGAAGCTTTTGTCTACCTAAAAAAAAACAAGTTTACATTCCCATTGAGTGGCTAATGCTACTATATAAACCAATAAAGAAAATAATTAAGTACAGAGAAACCAGAAAATGTATTAACTAGAATAAGGTAAATCTTCCACAACTCCCATACAGATGTAATTCACTACTAAATGAATACAATAACTCAATAAACATGAAAAGAAATTCACAATTTGAGAGAGATATCTGACTTTATGTATCTAATTATATACCTAAGTAGTTTTAGAATGCCTCTTGTTAGAACTTACATTAGATTGAGATGCAAATTAGGATTCAAGTTGAACTCACTACCTGTTCAAATGCTAGATATTGAGGGGCCAGAAGTGATACTTAGGTGAGTAAAGGTGATGCTAAGTGGGTGACCAGAAGTGATGCTGAGGGGGTGACTGGAAGTGATACTAAGGCAGAAACTAGAAGTGATGCTGAGGAGGCTGGAGAGAATACTAAGGAGGGGGCTGGAGAGGATTCTGAGAAGGCCAAAGGTCATGACAGAGATGCTGAGTCTGAGCCTGCAGAGGGAGGGATTTGCTTATTTTTTTTTCCAGCCATTCATTTATATCTTATTAGCCTCCTCAGACACCTGCTTTGCAATCTTTTCTCCATTTCGAATTTTTTTAGCAATATCTGAAGCTAGTATGGCATGCAAGGCCTATATCTCAAGATCATATCTAATTATATAGTGAGCATGCAGGGCTAATGTTAGGAGATTCTAGGCCATCTCCAGAAAAGGCTCTCAGTCCTTTATGCCAGAATAGGCAGAGCCTCTACAATTATACAGCCTGAGTATCATTAGGCATGTGAGATCTTGCCTACAGTATGTATAGAAGTTGGGGAGTATTCCCTTATTATGAAATCCTAGCCTCTTTACGATCTCTGTGCTCTTTCCTGAACCTTTTTTTCTTGATTTTGACCCTATAAATATTAGTATTACTATAATATAGTTAAGTACAACAACAAACCTTTACCAGGCATTCGGAATATGTTTATTTATGGAGGGAAGTATAGACAAGCAGACAAGCTGTAAACTAAGGGTACGAAGGGTCCAGGCCCTATTTATACTACTTGAGGCAATTTATTGCCCCAAGATATATAAAGCCACATGGAAATTATCTGATACAATAGCAACCTTCTAGAGTCTCTTAGAATACAAGTTTAATTATTCAAACTGTAATTCATTAATCAATAATAGTCTTTATACATAATGCCTTCATTATACAAATGTGATACTTGGAAGACAGCAATAGATTCTAAAGGTTAGGTATAAGAACCTTTACTCCTCCACATACCTGCTACTCCTACATATAGTTCTTAGATCAGAATAATATAGGTAGCTTATAGTGAGTGAAACACTTTGAGTTTATGCATAGATATTGAGCAGCTTAAACCTACTAGATAAGTAGTATAGGTACTTCTAGGAAGTCCCCATCTGTACTATAGTATCTCTTAAGTAGGCAAAACTTTACTAAATTCGATATACTAGTTTTACTACTTTTGGTCCTTATTATGCCGATCAATCATATTAAATTTGCAATAATACATTTACTTGTAAGATTGCACTCACCTACTATGAGACTGATAAACCTATATTATATTAACTACTAAGACTAACTACATAATCTAATAGTTATACTATTATCATTCTGTGGAAATAGTAAAAATAATATTAGTTCCAACAAAGCAGTATACAACATATTGCACAAATTCATAATAGTATTGAATATCTTGCTACAAGTGCATTGATATTTCTTCCAAGTACTGTAATAAATATGTTCTAGTAGGGCTTGTCGATAAACAACTGAGAATGGCTACCAGAAAGTACTACTACTAACTGAGGCACTTTTAGTAGGGGTTGTCGATGAACAACTGGAAATAGCTACTAGAAGGTACCACAGAAAATACACTAGCCAAACTAGGTAGGTGTTATGAGGCACCCCTTTTACTCTTATAAAATTTACTATGAATTACCATTAATATACAACAAGACTCACGTATATTAACTTTACTATGCTCCATTTAAGTCGAAGAGTTATAATACAACAAGAGCTCCAAAGTGAAGTAATATAAAAGCTATCATAATGCTTATAATTTTTAATTGACATATAATGAACCTATAAAGAGAATATGTATACATTACTTGTATTTATAGATGCATCTCAATGTTGATATGATTGGGATATAAATATACAGATGATATATATGGTATAAAATAAATGTGAGTATATGCAGTAAAGTAGGCTACTAACTGAGCACTACTTACTAGAAGAGCCCACTACCAGTTAAATTTGACTGGTAATAGGTGTTACGTTAGTACTGGAGACTACTAGCTAATAGATCAATGAACAAAGGGGTTAAGGCATTAAAAGTACCTCAGTTAGTAGTAGTACTTTCTGGTAGCTATTTCTAGTTGTTCATCGACAACCCCTAGTGTCTTGGCCCTCTTGTTTATTGGTCTGTTGGCTGGTAGTCTCTGGTACTAACATAATATCTGTTACCAGTCAAATTTAACTAGTAGTGGGCTGTTCTAGTAAGTTGCTTAGTTAGTAGCCTACTTTACTACATATACCTGTATTTATTTTATACCATATACATTACCTATGTATTTATATCTCAATCATATCAATATTATAATGCATTAATAAATACAAATAATGCATACATATCCTCTTCATAGGTTCATTATATATCAATTAAAAATCATAAGTATTATAATAGCTTTTACATTACTTCACTTCTACACTCTTATTATATTACAGCTCTTTGACTTAGATAGGGCATGGTAAAGTGAGTCTTGTTGTGTAGAGGTATATTTGTAGTAATTCATAATACTTACTAATAAATTTCAGAAGAGTAAAAGGAGTACTTCACGATACCTGCCTAGTTTGGCTAGAGTATTTTGTCTAGTAACATCTGATAGCTATTCTGTTACGGGTTCACCGCGACGGTAGTGTGGGCGGCCGGTGGAGCGCATGAAAAGTGAAAAATGCAAGCACATACGAAATGCGCATATATGACGTAAGTGACATGCAACAGCCGGAAAGGCGCTGCAGTTGCATAATAAGTACTATATGAGCTACACAGAGGACTAGTGAGTATCGCTAGTCAAGTATCTTTTTGACCTAGCGGATGGTAACTTTCTGCGTTTACCACCTCCGTAACAGTTGACTAGTGATAAACCGGTCACCGGTTCGATGCTTAACTTATCTTGCCAATTCCCTGAGTATTAAGTATTAAAGCTGCAGAAAGTAAGATCTTACCTGAGCCAAGAGCCAAAGAGCGAGAGCCACGAGCCAGAGCCAGAGCCAAGAGCAATATGGAAGGCCATGTAAGATGGCAAAATATTGATATTAGGCAACGCTATATAATCCCAGCATGCCAAGTGATGGGTGGCGCTTGCGCAATGCGTCTGAGGCAGCAGCAAGGATAAAGTGACGTATCGAATCCCTAGCTGACATCCTGGTCGGAAGGGTCATGTAGCACAGCACATGAGATAATCCACGATGGCCAGGGTGGGGGCAGACTCATATAGCAACCCGAAGAAGTTGCCCTAAGAGGGGGGGTACTGTTACAGGTTCACCGCGACCGTAGTGTGAGCGGCCGGTAGAGTGCATGAAAAGCGAAAAATGCAAGTGCATACGAAATGCGCATATGCAATGTAAGCGACATACGACAGCCGGAAAGACGCCGCAGTCGCATAATGAGTACTATATGAGCTATGCAGAGGACTAGCAAGTATCGCTAGTCAAGTGTTCTTTTTGACTTAGTGGACGGTAACTTTCTGCGTTTACCACCTCCGTAACATATTCCCAGTTGTTCATTGATAACCTCTAGTATATACAAAGATATTGAATATATGTGTACTATTTTCATACTTAAGATATACATACTAACTATTATATAAGGTCAGGAATTTGATAGTACATAGACTCTCTTGGCTGAACATTATATAGTGAAACTAGTATATCGAATGGAGTGAAGTTTTGCCCACTCAAGAGATAGAACCTAACTGTGTTTGATAATTTTCTTCTTTTAACTGCTTTCAATATGTCTACTGTATTCAAGTGAAAGAACTATTTAGCTTCTATAAAAAAGCTTCAAACTTGAAAAAAATCTAACTGTAGACACTACTATATATTCTTCATCTCTAGAAACTGAATTCTAGGAAATAAACAAAAAAAAAAAAATAAAAAAAAACTCACACATATATATGTACTCATACATACAAAAAAAAAGAAAAAAAAAAAAAGCTCTCTATAGTGCCAAAAGTTAATAATCAATATGTTGTAATATTACTGGCTAGCATTAGTAAGCAGCATTATATATGCCATTTGCTGCTTGAGCAATTGCACACTCTTTAGTCCATAGTTACTTTATACAGTCATATTATATACTTGCTTTATATTTACAGTTGGCTGTGCTTGTACTACTCATAGAAGGTTTTTCTAGAGTCTATTACAGGTCTATGAGAAACTATACCTAAAGCTCTTTTTTTTATTTTAAACATCTCTATTTAGCATTATCATACAGCCAACAATATACAGACTACTTAGGCACCCTGTCAACAGCTCCTAGTCTGGTATTTATCTAGTATATAAGTAGCAGCCTTTCCTTCCTGTTATATATCCTTTATCCCTACTCTTACCCCGGCCCCTACCCTAGCCACCCCGATTATCTTGACCACTTCGGCTACTACAACTACCACTACCATTATGATTTCCACTGCCTTCTTGTTCATGTCCACTAGCAGCTCTTTTATATTCTCTTCTAGTAGGAGCGGGTAGTGCTGGTACTAACTTTAGTATACCTTGGACTTCTACCACAGCCTTAGTAAGTAGTACAAGCTAGAAATTATAACTAAGACAGGACAGAGATAGAAGGGGAGGAGAAAGAGAGTGGAAGAGAGAAACTAACTGAAATTAATATACAGACTGTTGAAGGTAGAGTAGGGAGGTTGGCAGGCTTGCTGGGAGGTAAGAGACTGAGAGCATAGAGGTAGCATATAGGAGAAGGTGATGGACCAGAGTACAGGTGGTACGGAGAGAAAGAAGAGATAATAAAACACTTGCTGGAGGAGTATAGAGTGTAGAAGTAGAGTTGGCTGAAGGAGGAGTATATAAAAAGGCCTCCGAAAGGGAGAGAAGGGGAGAGAGATCTATTGGGTACAATGATAGAAATGCTAGAGGAGTAGTAGAGAGAAGGAGGGTCATGTGATATAGGAGAGAGATATAGAGAGTAGTTAGATAGTATATGGCTATAGGTCATGGGGTAGCAAGTGATCAATGATATAAAAAAAAACAAAAAAAACAGCCTTAGTGAGCAGCAAGAGCTAGCTTGAGCCGAGCTGGAGGGTAAGCTCGAGCCTGGATTGATTATCTATAATATTGACAAACTAAACTAAACTAAGCTAAATTTTCATTTTTCTCATTACTATCAGCTAAACTATATATTTCGAAGTTATTGATAGGTCAGAATAAGCTCCAAGTCTCTAATTGTTACTATTTTAGGTATTTACAGTTTATGAAACCTTGCACTAGCTAAGCATTTTAGTAAGCTGTCATGAAAAATACAAGCATAATCTTGGCTCGTTTGAGCTTAAGCTAGCTTAGCTTATGTCACTCACTATATAGCCTCATTTCTGAGAATCCACAGAACAACAAAGAAATGAAAGTTTTGCGCAACCTTAAAGAAGGTGCATGTTTTGATCCACCATTCACCTATAGTATAGCCAACGGGGATTGCTAGATCAACAGTATAGATTTGTATAGCATGCGAGAAGGTTAGGCCATCATTAATAGATAAAACTGCATTTAGCAGATAAGGCGGAATGGTAGGACTATCATAAGCCAGACAAGTAGCTGCCAGACTACCAGCAGCTGCTGGTACTCCCTAGTAGGTAGCCATAGCATCTATTGCCAGCTGATCCTGTGTTTGCTCTAACCCTCTGAGTTTTTTTGTAATATCCTGGCATAGCAGATTTATAGTATACTTAATATTATTATTTGTAGCATATTTCTGCTGCCTAAGAGGGGCAAAAGTGAGCCTATGAGCATAGAAGTCTACCTAGTATATAGTCTCTGCTACCTGATGGCCAATAATTTTCTGATTTCAAAGGCTATTTGAGACATCTGAGCACCAATATTAGTATAAGAAACTAGGTATTCCCTCCTCAATAAACCCACATTTCTCTACTAGGTCTTTGATTCATAAGTCCTCTTTTTCTCAATTGCCACTATCATTATCTCTATCATTATCTTTGTCTCTATTGTCCTGGTAAGTACACTTTCTCTCAGGCATATCTTCCGATAGATGGGTTAATATTAGATAAGTGCTATGGTAGAAGTAGAATATCAGACCAGTGCTCTATATAGGTACTATATTTGTCACTTTGTTTCTCTACCAGCTATGTCTATTTCTGTGTCAATAATAGTCAATTTCTTTATCTAGCCTTTTTGTCCTATTAAAGTGTTGGTTTCTTTATCTACTATATTTGTTTTTATTTATTGTCTCAACTAAATACATTTCTATCTATTATAGGTAGGTACATATATCTTTAGCATCTTTGGCTATACTTTGCAATGTCCTTTATGTCTACTTAAGATCACAATCTAACATATCTGCTATGAATGGGGTTGCTAGTAAGTGGAAGTTCAATTACTGGATGTCCTGAATCTTACTATACTAACTTCATACTATATCCCTCAGATTTGGCAACAGACATCTAGAATCGAATAACATGAGGTGCCTATATTATCTAAAGATTTATAACCTAGCAGGACTATATATTCACTATATCCTTAAAGAATATCCAGGTACGTCACTCTACCCAACAGAAAGCTTCTCAGTATCTAGTTATTCCTCCTCAAAAAAGTGATGATGCATTGAAGGTCAGTACCATACTGGTAAAAACCATGCTATAGATGCTGACAATCTCTTATAACATCTTTTAGCAATAGTTGTAGCTCAGCAAGCAAGTGTGGGAGATAACCATTCAATTGCTACCAGAGCGAATACAGATAACTTAGTCAATGTCAGCCCTCTGACTCTAGTGGTCCACGACTAGCTTTTCAATAATGTCTATAGCTCTTCATAGAACCCTTTTCATCTATTTCAGAATATCTATGAATATAAACTTGCTCGATATTTTCATAAAAGCAGAGCAACACTAAAGGACATAAACATGTTTTTTTAAGACGAGGCTACTTCCAAAGGGATCGATAGAGACTTTAAAAGTCCAATTCAAGTCTGGAGAAATATGGTGCCAGCTAATCAAGCAAATAATGGATGAACTCTCTTGAGAAAAAGGGTATATTGACTTTTAGTTATAATAGAATGTAGGCTTTTATTACCAAAATATTCAGGAGTATGCCCAATATCTTCTTTATCACTAAGTATATATTGATAGTCTAGTCTTTGAAGCTACTACTGAGTATAACTAGAAGAAGTAGTGAGTCTATTCTAAACTGTATATTGTAGACTAGTGGGTGGAGACACAAGTAAGTATATTTGTCTAATACTTATGACAGGTTGAAATTGACTGCACTTCTGGACTCTTAGTAGCTGCTCAATCCTAATGTAATAGTGGTTCCTATTCTCTTAGCATCTGATTAGACTTACCTAACAAACTTCTCTAGAGATAAAACACTATAGCTAGTGTATATGTCGATTGAGAATATTGTTTCAAGAGTCTGAAATAAGCTATCTGCACATGCATGAGTGCTAATAGCACTTCTTTCTGTCAACTTAAAATAGATATCAAGCATCTCTGGGTAGACAAAGAAGGATCAAGGGATTGATTCATTACAAATCTTTTATAATATAATAAGGATAGTCCTTAGACCCCTTGTCCACCTGAATGAAATGAGCGAACATGATCTCCCTAAGACAGAATAGGATAGCTCAGACACTGATAGCTTGTAGGCTAGTAGAGTTGAAATACTCTGCGATGATAAAAAAGTATACAAATATGCATTTATACTTTATACCTTATATACAGATTATATGGAAAATATCAACATCCATAGAATCAAGCTCAATCCCTGCCTAATATGTACCATTCCTAAAGAGGTACTAGAAACTCTTTCTAAGACGGTATATAGTCAGCGGGACTATTTACGATATTAACAGTATCTAAGGTCCAAGAATATAGCACTTTTGAATAAGTATAAGATGAAGCCGATATCCAATACCCTTTGGAGTCTTCCCACCATCTTCCTACAAGAGATTATGAGTTCAGATATACTTCACAATATACACTTAGGTATAATAGAGCATCTGATAGAATAGATTGATGGCTTTCTGAAGAAACACAATAGACTATCAGTATTCAATAATATCTAGTCTAATATTTCCTCTTATTTTAGGTATTTTCATTCAAATAAGTCATATTGAAGTGTTACTCAATGGAGCGGAAAGGAGATACAGTACTTTGAGAGAGTGATCTTAGCTTGTTTTACAGCTGCTCTTCATCATCAAGTGAACAATCAGGATATGGATGGAGCTACTCATATGAGCTTCTCGAAAGTGATCAAGACTATATGATATCTGTTAGACTTCTACCTCATAGTATAATATCCTAGCCATATGCAAGAGACTATAATATACATTAAAAACTATCTAACTAAGTTTCATGAATATAGTAATATCTTCATCAAGTTTAAAGCTAGTAAAGCAGCCAAGAAGCATATAAAGAAAGCTACTAAGGAGCTGGCATTAGACCAAGCCACTCTTTATAATTACTTTAAGACAGCGACTCAGAAAGCAAACTTCCGGAAAGAACATTATACAGAGTAGGTAGTACTTGTTCAGGATATTGGATAGTACAATTCATTATTCAACTTCCTAAAGCTTCATCTGCTATTACATTATACTAAATAGGTATTCCAGTTTGGAAGTCTTCCACAGTACTCAACGGAGATATTGGAAGTCATGCATAAACTATTAAAGGATACTTATAGGTAGTCAAATAAGATAGACACAACTGAGCAGATACTAGATATATATACTCACATACATAGTATGGTAATGTTAGAGAAAAATTTAGTTACATAGTCATAGATTCTTTCCTTACTAATAGAATATTTAGATATTTTGGAAAGTTGAAAACTAGATGTTAAATAGTCGAAAGTGGATCAAGAGCAGCTGATAGTTTGGCTGATGCAAAAATAGTACATTGAAGAGATTATGCCAGGAAAACATAGAAAGAAGAGGTGAGACTTAAAGCTGTTGGACATTGCAGATGAGTTATATCTGTCTCACCTTATTGAGCTAACTTACAAGTTTTTCCAGTTATACTATATGCATATATGTCCTGTGAATGAGAACAAGCTGGCAACGTATCCTGCTGAGATCTTTACAGCCATTGACATTAAAGTTCTGGACTTTCAAGGGCAAGAGATATAACGACACATAGCTAAATGTACAGGAACTAGAAGGTTTTGAAATCGTTCTGCTCTACGGGCAGATTAGGTGTAGGTACACTATAAAGCTAAGGAAGACAATCGAGTGGGTGAACTAAATAGATGAATTCCTGATAAACTGAAAAGGATTATTAGAGTCTATGATGAGACTGAGAGTGTTATATATGAGCTTACTTAGATTACATTATTGAGAGTGAAAAATAATAATCCAAAACCACAGGAGGAGGAGGGCATGGTCAGAGTAGAGAACCGTGAGGAGGATAAATCAGACTGTATAGTAAATGTATTGGATATTGAAGGGATAGCTTATCTCATTAAGTTGAAGCCAAGGCGATATTGGATAGTAAATAATAGGATAGATTTGACTACGTGAAATCAACTATATAATTGAAGACTATGTATTAGATTAGATCTAAATATTTAATATCAATTATTTTATAGTAAACAAAGACAAATATGGCTAGTAAAGAGAATGTATTTGAGAATGGAGATCTAAGTAGAGGAGGAATAGTAGATTAATTAAAGCTAAAAGAAGAGGAAAAGAACTTTATATTAAGACGTAGAAGAAAAGAGTACTCTAACAGGACTTACAGAAGAAAAATAGTGTACTAGAATATAAAGAAAAAGAATTTATATTAGAGTATAGAGAAGAAGAATATTATATTAAGATACAGAAGAGGAGAACTTTATATTAGGATATAGAAGAGGAAAACTTTATATTAGAATGCAGAAGAGGAGAACTTTATATCAGGATACAAAAGAAGAAAACTTTATATCAGAATACAGAAGAGAAGAATGTTATATCAGGATACAGATAAAAAAACTTTGTATTACGATATAGAAGAGAAGAATATTATATTCAAATGTATAGAAAAAAAGTACTATAATATGACACAAAGAAGAAAAATAATGTGTCAGAATATAAAAGAAGAGAATATTATATCTGAATATAGAAATACAAATATATATATTTAGAGGTATAAAAGAAAAGAATAAAAAAAGAATTTAAGAATACACCTATATAGCTTCTGAACGTACTTTTTTCTTTCCTGATATATATTAATATATACTTGTTGTACTACTAGAAGATTGCAAGTAAGTTTATAGAGACTATTCTATTAGATAAAAGAATCTCTGCAAATATTGGTCAAAGTACTCTCATACTTTACATATAAGATTATTAGTAGTATAAGAACTAGTTTTAGCCTATTCGACTAGTAAGTAGATAAGAAATCTAATAAAATCTAAGATTAGCTAAGGATGGCTTCATTAGCCAAAACATACAGGCATGTTCTAATTATGATTATATTCTCATGAATTTATCTTGCTTAGACTTACTATTTCCCTCTACCCTACTGCTCCTATTACACTAACTCACTATTATTATATTTAGACCTATCGGATAGGTAGTACTAGTCTGAGAAGCTAGTATCATAGTCTAAAATGAAGAGACAATGTACCGAAGTCAACACTGCTAAACCAGTGCACTTAGCATAGTTTATCATTTAGTCAATCATCCAAGTCAAATAACAGGAAATTCCTTACTAATTATTATTAGATTGTAGAGCTCCAAAACCAATCTTTAATAAAGAATTTGTCTGAAGTTCTAACATTCTCATTAAGAAGTATGCAAAACTAATCTAGGTTGAAAATGTAAGCAAGCAACCAATTATAAAAGTAGGAGTATACTACACTAACTCAGTAGAACTAGTAATAGGAAATTACTTTGAGGCTCTAGTATATGAAGTTAGGTAAACCAAGGATATACTAAATAGATACCTTCCAATGTCCTGTCTCAATAAGTATAATCCAGATATAGACTAGGAGAAAGAAACTATGAAATGACAAAGTAGCTATTGCTAGCAGTATTGCTTCCCTAAAGAGTTTTAGGCAAGCATTATTAATAATATTATTCTAAAGAAGGAAATATTAGATAACCTTGATGTATGAGTAACTAGTTTAGTCTGGCATACCAAGGATAGAGAAGATGTTAAAGAACTTCTCCCTGCAATTTACTACAAGTGGTCTTACCTCTGTAGTCAAGAGCAGAGTAATTAATTACCAGCTCACTCCAGGTTTGACTATACTATCAAATTAGTCCCTGAAGTAGAGATCCCATAGGGACTACTATACCTATTTTCTGAAAATGAACTCTGAGTCTTAAAAGAATAGTTTAATAAGCAAGAAGCAGCAAGAAAAATTGTAAAGTCCTAATCATTAGCAGGAGCACCTATCCTATTAGTCTGAAAATCTGACAGTACCTATTAAGTCTGTACAG
This sequence comes from Kalaharituber pfeilii, assembly GCA_015179045.1. NCBI lineage: Eukaryota > Fungi > Ascomycota > Pezizomycetes > Pezizales > Pezizaceae > Kalaharituber > Kalaharituber pfeilii. The sequence goes on from WHUZ01000166.1 coordinate 26,836, forward strand.
ATTACTATGCACTCAATAAAGTAACTATTAAAAACTAATACCTCCTGTCTCTTATAATAGAACTTCAAGAATGTCGAAATAAGACCAAAATAATTACAAAGTTAGATTTAACAAATAGTTATAATCTAGTATGCATAACCAAAGAAGACGAAGAGAAAACTACATTCTGCACTTGGTTTAGATTATACTATTGGTGAGTTATACCCTTTAGACTTTACAACATCTCTGCTACCTTTCAACTTATGATAGATAACATATTCTATAACCTTCTTGACAACTGAGTTGATATATATTTAGATGATATTCTAATATATTTAGAAAATAATGAGAAGTATAAATATCCAGTAAAAGAGGTATTAGCAAGACTCGATAAGACTAGATTGAGAGTAAATCTAAGAAAGAGTTGCTTCCATTAGCAAGTAGTAGAATTCTTAGGTTATAAGATTTTTTTGCAAGGAATCCACATGACCAAGAAAAGGTGGAGAAAGTTAAGAATTAGGTAACCCCTTGCTGAGTCAAAGATATATAAGAATTCCTAGGTTTTGCTAATTTTTATAAAAAGTTTATCGAAGGGTTCTCCAAAATTGTATACCCTTTAACAACATTAACTAAGAAAAACCTACCTTGAAAATGGACTCAAGCATAATAATAAGCCTTTAATAAAATCAAGAAAAGATTTACAACTACACTGATTCTAGTATACTTCCAATCAGAGAAAAAGACTATTATCGAAACTAAGGCTAGTAACTATGCTATAGAAGCAGTCTTATCTTAGCTTCAACCCAATGGCAAACTACATCTATATGCTTTTAGCATACCCAAAGTAGTAATAAGCTGTCCCCTTGTAATGATCTACTTTCTTGGCACTCCTTATTATGCATTTCTTATCCTATTACCTATTACTAGATATATTACAACTACAGAAATTGCCTAGTATTATATTAATTTGATACTGCTGAATCTAAATATACTATCATAATAAGGAAAAAGCTAAAATTCCAAAAACTATAACTAAATTCATTATAATTTATATGAATTAACTTCTCCCTACATATAATATAGCTCAATATTCTTAGAATTAGTAAAATAATATAGAAAATAAGTAATAATCATTCATCTAGTACTAGTCTTTTCAGTTAAAGTTAATAAATATATATAAGAATTATATAGGATATATGCACCTTAAAATATATAAAAGAAATTTATAGTCTCGAGCTAATTTCTATACCTCAATATTATTATTAGTATTCTCAAAGTCTTTAAATGATCTAGGAATACTAGGACTTGATATAGTGATAGATGAAGCACTAGAGATAGTAGCAGTAACTTTATCTGAGGTATCAGATATTATAGAAGAGGTGTTACAGATTGCAACTGACCATTTGCAAACCATTGCACCAAAAGGTAGAACTACCAGTACCACCTGGTAGTGTGGTCAATATATATAGGAGTATCCGTACTGGCCAGTCAGCGACTCGGTTATGTTTGCATACATGGTCAAGGATCTTGGCTCTCTTAGACGTCTATACGTACTAGTAATCAGCTTCCCTCTGCCGCCATGGCATGCTAAGCTATGACATTACTTCCCTGCAGGCAGAGTACGTCCCAGACTCTTTATATATTAACTCTCAACTACCCATTACTGCCTTAGAGCTTTAATTTCATGTGCCACCACCATACTACTTTATAACCAGTGACCAGCATGTGACTGTAAGCTGCTTATCAAATTCAAAAGTCACTTGCAGTATCTAACATTCACTACAGGCAAGGTTTGAACTGGCGACCCGACTGGTAGTACTGTTATGGATTGCAACTGACTGTTTGCAAACCGTTGCACTAAAAGGTAGAACTACCGGTACCACCCGGTAGTGCAGTCGGTATATATAGGAGTATCCGTATGGGCCAGTCAGTGACTTGCTTATGTTTGCGCATGTGGTCAAGGATCTTGGCTCCCTTAGATATCCACACATACTAGTAATAAGCTTCCCTCTGCCACCATGGCATGCCAAGCCGTAACAAGAGGTCTGTGGCTTAAGATTTACTACTGAAACCTCCTTTACCCCCCCTAGTAGGTGTTTGGACCCTTCCATCTCTTAAACTAAAGGCCTTCTTCAGCTCTAGCCTTACCTGTAAGTTCTCCTATGACCTTTCTTTGCAGCCCGCTCAGCTACAGCTATTTCTTTTTGTTCTTGTTTCTCTTTTGCCTTTTTTTCTTACTTCTCTACTACTAGCTACTTTTTTACTTCAGCAGCTTCTTTCTTATCCTCAGCTATTTTTTATTGCTTCTTTGCCTTCTGAATTTTCTCTTCCTCTTTTTTTATCTTCTCTACTGCTTTCTGTTCCTTTTTCAGCCTTTTTCACTCTTTTTTTTCCTCTGCTTTCAATTCTGCTTTGACTTTGGCTTAACAAGATGATTCAATATATACTCAATTAAGAGTCCGAGGGCTTTTAATATGCTTCAAACTTCTAGTCAGAGCTTTTTTGACTATCTTACTATTCCATAAAGCTTTAAGGGTTGTAGCATTAAGCTCAATCATTATATATTTTGTTAGCTTTTTCTCCAAAAACAATATATGATCTATTACAGTCTTGCATATATGTGGAGTCAAAATTGCCTTGTTCAGAGCAGTTCGTAGTACTATTTACTTTGACAGAGTATCTAATATAGAGAGATCTGAATTGATTATCATTGTCACTTGAACTTAAAGAGAAATAACTTTGTTGAAATTAATAGGCCAGTATTCAGACCCCTGCTATGCACCCAAAATAGTATTAGTAGTAAAAGTAGATTATCTGATACCATAAAAAATTTCCCAGAAGTTAGGTTTATACAAAATATTACAAGGCTTTTAATATATCTAATCTTATAAGCCATTACAGTAATGTCTTTAGAGAGGAGAGAAATATCTAACATCAAGAGGTTGTATTAAATGAGTTAAATGTGGGGAAAGAAAAAGCATTTGAATCTAGTAATTGAGTATATATTTAACAACTTGATAAACAATATGGAAAGAGTGACCATCAATAATTAAAAGGTACCAAGTGTTATAGGGTACATTGAAGGTAAGGCATTTACTAAATAATTAAGTGCATTGCGAAATATAATTAAATATAAGTCATAGAAAATAAGGTAGTTAAGGTAGTAAGAAAGCTTTATATTTGTTAGGGTTAAGTTTTGGGTCCTTGCCCTTCTAACTCCAGTGGGTCAGGCTTCTATGTATACAAAATATAGTTCTTCAAAGCTGCTAATAAATTCAGCTTGAAAGGATTTCAGAGATCAAGCTGGACCCTAAAAAATGCCAAGTGACAGCCTTTCTTCTTAACTAATCCTTACAATAAATTCTAAAACAATAAATACGAGAACTTGAAACCACTAATGTAAGCTTCTATCTAAAAATACTATCATAACTCCAATTGCTATACAGAGACCAATATTAAAGGTTATTGTACAAGTAAAGAATTAGTACAACAGGAACTATTAGAAGAGTCAGTAACTAAGATTGTTAATCTTAGTAGCTACTTACTTCTTAACTGAGAAAGCTTTACTACCACTAGCCTGACTAGTATTGAGTTAGCTAAATACTTGACTAATAGGCCTTATAGTTGGTAGTACCTTTCGATAACACTTTAACAAGATAGTGTTATAGCATGAGAACAATTATGCCTGTAACAGTACTTCTCTTCTTAGAACATACGTCCTAAGTGCCTGTTAGCTATTATTCTTTTATTTCTTAAAAGAATATAAGCCATACAGCTTAGCATTGGTAGATTTCTTACCTTGACCTTAGCAACTTAATTTGCCGTGATCGTACTCAAGGTAATATTCCATAATGTCTTGACTATAGGCTTATGCCTCTATTTAGTCTTTGACATTGAAGGTAGTTAGTAAGAGCTTTACCTATTTATCATAAGACGTACTAGTATATTGTAGTGTCTTGACCCCTTAAACACTTTTCTGTTTGACACCTTAGTGTGTATCTAGCATAAGTGTTAATACTTTATGAACTTAAGTTTATAGATTAGGTCCATGCCATACCTTTATAACAGATATATCTGCACTCTAGGTCGGTAACTTGACTGCATTTCTAACTTCTCTTTCTCTTTGTTTCTCGTTGCTCTAATTCAGTTTGTTTTTCTTTATTAGAGTATCATTTACAGAATTCTTTAAGTGCATCCACTGGTAATCTATCATCTATTAATAGTTAGCTTAGGCTTTCCCAAGTTGCTTCTTCAGATTCATGTCCTTCTCACTGTATAAGGTACTCTAGCATCCTCTTGGTACTGTTGTATCATACGTCTGTGATAGAGGCTATAAAGTATTCTACCTCATCTTCTTGCAGTAGCAGAGATGGTTAGTTGGGCAGAGGGTTGAGAGCAGATGTTTTAAACAGTTTGAGTAGGGAAACGTGAAAGACAGTGTTACGGGCATGAGGGGCTCGGCTCCGGTGGGCGCTGGAAGGGACCAGATGTTACGGCTACGGTGGGGTGAATACGGTGGGTCGGAATGGCTACGGAGGTGTCTATACGGTGGACCGGAAGGGCAGCTACTCGGCGGGGAGCACGCAGCGGAGCGGAGCAATTCACGGGCGTAATGATGGAACGATAGGTTCAGAGTTATAGAGAAACTGACAGAACACCGCTAGTGTCTTGATTCTTCTAACTATGCTATCGCCAGCCGGCGCTGATATAGACTTCAGCGCAGCCATACATGAGGGGTCAACAAATGAATAATTGGCTGGCCCCGCGGCGATTTCTTATCAATGCCAATACCCGTGGTAATAGGCACATGTAACGAAAACATGCAAAAATAGTACGGGACAAAGATAACGAATGTACTAATGCATGTGCGTATATAAATAAAGCTTCCGTAACTCGAGTGTATGCATCAAGCTGCATTCCGGATGACACACCCTTCCATAGTACTGCCCTATCTTAAACGATGCGAGAATCAACAGCCAAGCCTAACAGGTGATCGTCCGGTCAATCAGCGTTGGTCTTATGTTCGATTGCAGGGTCAGCATTTATCCCCTTGGCGGGTAAGTCTTCACCTTTAGCCGTGGCAGCTAATTAGTAGTGGAACCCTTGCCCCTTGCCACAGTGGTAGGCAAGTTTCCACCTTAGCCGTAACATTACCCCCCCGTTTAGGGTACTCGTCCCGAGTAACAATCTCCAACAGAAAACCGAACTAATTGGGATTGTGGGTCTCATACTTTGGCTATCGGCGTACCTTATACGCGAGGTAACACACGAGCTGAACCGCAGTTGCCCGTGGCCGATGGTGAGACTGGTGTGTCTTTCACTCATCATCAGTGAGCCATTAAAAACCTTCCCGAAGACAAAACCCAGTGGGAAAAAGTCTTCGTAAGGAAAAGGTACTCACGTCAACGAACCATCCGAGTAGCATGGCAGCACAGAATTCCCATTTGTGCGATATGCTCTGTCCCATGAGTATCAATGCTTTATTGGACCGTAGGGTCCCGAAGGCTTCCTCGGATGTTGATCGTGGAACTCTCTGACAGATTCCAACGATCTACGAAGATTCTCAACCGTTTCCCAAATCTCATCATCTCTGCCATAGTTCGGTCATGGAAGATGTCGAGATACTATTTGGGAGTCTGTATTACACACTCTCTGCAATACCAGACGTTGCGCGTCAGAGACTCTGTCGGTCTGGGGGTGGTAAGCGGTACAGAGTTGGAGTTCTGTAATGTCTTTTCGAAGGGCTGAGGCGAATTGTGGTCCACGTTCAGAGGTGATGTGGCGGGTAGACCAAATTGCCTGCGGACGTCATTGAAGGCATTGGTGACGTCTCAAGTTGTCCAAGTGTTTTTTACCGGTGTATAGTGCAGCGCTGCATTTCGGTGAACCGGTTTGTGACAACTGAAATAGCGTTAAAGCCCTTGGTAGTTCTCCAACAAAGTCCATAGCTATCTCCTCAAGGCTTCCTACTAGTAGGCGTTGGCATAAGTCTTTTCAGCCGTCCTAGTAGAAGTTCCGAGAGAGGAGTCCGATGCACACCCCAGTGTCGAGCCACGTTGCTGTCGTGGCATCATCCTTATCACTCGAATATGGTTCAGGTACCTAGCCCGTCATCGTTCCTCACCCATTCGTCACCGTTGACCCCAGGGATATCAGTCCACACGTCTTGCACTTCACTAGTTCGAGATGGAGCGTCCGCTTTGCCGTTAGGCTGACGTAATCAAATTCGGAAACTCGGCTCCAGTTGGCTTGCCAGCTGACGTAATGGAATTCGGAAAGTCAGCTTGCCGGCTGATGTAATGGAATTCGGAAAGTCGGCTCCAGTTGGCTTGCCGGCTGTTTCGGCGTTGGTGGTGAAGTGCGTCGTGGTTAGTGAAGACGGTGAACTTAATTCCCAATAACTCTATCCTCCATTTGTACAATCAAGGATTGCCAAGAGTTCGTTATCGTGGATAGAGTAGTTTCGTTCGGCAGGGGTCAGTATTCGGGAGTGGTACTCGCAGGGGTGACGGGTGGTAACGTCATTCTTAAGCTCAAGACGCCAGCGAGTGCCTGGTCTGAGCGGTCGGTTTCATAATCGTCGGTAGGGATCGATCGAACTGTCGCAGTATGGGGGCACTGATGAACTTGTCTTGGAGTTCCGTAAAAGCAGCTTGCTGCTCTGCCCCCCCTAAATAAAGGGTATGTCTCCGGTCAAGGCTTGTAAGCGGTCGGGTTGTAGCAGAGTAAATTAAGTTGGCGGTAGTAGTTGAGGACGAATCGGCGGGAGCAGTTTGCAAAGCCTAGAAAGGCTTGCACCTTCTTTTATCGGCTGTGGCCAGTCGCGAATGGTAGAGAGTTTGAACGGGTGCATCTTAATCTCGAGGCCAACAATAAAATGACCAAGGAACATGGTTTCGTGCACATGGAACTCGCACTGCGAACCCATGTTTGCTCAATCTTGACAAACACTTTTCTACTATCCTTTTATGGTCTCGTTCGGACTTGCCTTCATAGATTAAGAGTCCCGGTACCAAACAACTCTACCGATGCAAGTGGGGATCTCATCCATCATCTCTTCGAAGGAAGCAGGTATGTTGATGAGTCTGAGAGGTATGACTGGGTACTTCGAATAAGCCGTTGGATGTGTTTGACAGCCACCGTTCGTCGCCTGACTTAATCCGCATGGGGTTGTAGCCGTTATCGAGATCGAGTTTGGTAACCCATTTACCGCTTTGGGTCTTCTTTGAGGAGTTCCAACGTTAAGGGCAACGGGTGTTTGTTCGAAATGGTGAGTTTGCTTAGTGCCCTATAGTCAACGCACGGTCGGAGGGACCCATCTTTTCTTCCGAAAGAAAATCGGTGAAGCTGCTTTTGACCTTGACCTTCGTATCTTCCCTGCTGGTAGGTGTTCGACGATATACCTCTAAAGAGCCTCATCTTCTTTCCAGGTACACTGGACCATGGGGAGGCTTCGCATATAAATTCTCGAAAGGGATTGCATGATCCCAGCTTTGGTGAGGAGGTAAGCGGCGTACCTGTTCCTCAGAAAAAACATTAACGTATCGCGAGTACTAGTGCTCGCATGCATCAATCAACCCTCTTCAAGGGTATCATCAAAAAGAACAGAAAGCAATTCAACGCGAGTGCATCAAACATGCTATGCTTCAGAACGCCGTTGACTCGGACACAATGATGCATCCACTGATATCCATAACTTCGGCGTCAAAATCAAAGACAAATTCCTTGCTCTCTTGATGAGAGTTCAAAACAAAAGGCGAAACAAAGTCAACAGAGACTTATCAGACTTTCCCGGAACGCCATTGACTCGGACACAATCAATGATGCATCCGCCGATATCCATAACTTCAGCATTGAAATCGAAAACAAATTCCTTAATCCATCTGGCGGGAGTTCAGAATAGAAGGCGAAATAAAATCAACGAATACCTTATCAGATTTTCCCGGAATGCCAATAGAAGGCACATAATCCCAAGCGGAGGAAACAGAATCGGAACCGGGACGCCAGAAAACGAAAACGAAAGCGAAAACGAAAACGAAAATGAAAGATTCACAAGAATCTTGATCATCACAGGTCTTACTTCGTGACCTCATCTTCAACTCCTTACCCAGTCTGCTAAGGAAACAATCGGCGCAGGGGCCGCACGGTCCACAATAGCCCTAACAGTCTTCCCAGTTTTGAATTTTACCTCGCAACTGAGGAGGTCGCTGTGACGGAGAGTCCTACACGCTGAGCAGGGTCCCCATCCACTCCAAATTAGACAGTTCAGTGATCCTCTCGGATCCGTCGACGGCCTATGAGGTGGCCAGAATCTGTCTTCGTCTTCTTTGGGCTAGTCGAGAGAGTGGATTCGTGACTCCGGGGCGTTTTACTTCCCTTTTGTCTTCCTTCTTTGGCTTCGGTTGGGTTTCCACCACTTCTTTTCGCAGCATGATGTGATCTTGTACCTGATGCATCGGTTGCCTTTCTTCTGAATCAGTTCTTCAGGTATGTCATCGCCCTTCTTGTTCTTCGGAGGTGGAGGTGGCTGTATCGTAGAGCTGCTGCTGACGGAGGTGATGTTTGTCTTAGTGGTGGAGGGAGTGAAGTGCTTATTCCCAGGCTTTTCCAGGGCATCGGCAATGGAAACTTCCATTGGTTCTAGTTGCTTCGATAATCAGGATGACCTACTAGAAGGTTCCGGACATCTTCCGAATGCTGGCGGAGACGTCGGAAATGAGAACAGGGTCGGGGGTCTTTGCCACGTCATTGTACTAATACTTCGTCGATTTCAGTTAAGAAATCCTGCATCCTACCCTACTGCTTGCGTCCGAATGTTTCGAGCAGCCTCAGCAATGGCTGAGGAGTCCTGGAAGGTCATACGCAGTAGGGTGAGAGCTGTGGCATATAACGCTGAGGGGTTCCGACGGAAAAGGTGAGGGCAGGGCCCTTCAAGCGAGAGGTTTCGTCGTCGGCAGTGATTCGCGAACTCCTGATCCATCGTTGGACCAGGAAGAAAATTGTCAAGCTCTTTTTCATCCCCATCAAACTTTTCTGGAGGGGGGAATTTTCTCAGGAGGCGGAGGAGGAGATAAAGGCATCGAATCTCGGGCTCGGCGGGAGCCGCGAGGAGACATACGAGGAGGAAGAAAGGTCCCACGGCAGTGCTTGACTCGTGGGAATAACGAAGAGGCGTAGGGTCTCGTACTCGACGAGAACCACAAGGCGGGGCACGAGGAGGAGGAGTACCCGCACCATCAATACCCGGCGGAGGAAGTCCTCCGGGATCAGGTTTTAGTGCGCCGTGCGATTTACCGACTCGGGTCGGTTCGGGGAAAATTTGCAGGTTGCGGAGGAAACCGCACCATCAGTACCCGGCGGAGGGAATGCTTCGGAGGAGAGCCTTTCGGACCTGGGTAGGTCAAGGAGGGTGCGCTGGCTGTCGTCGTTGCGGAGTCGGAGCTGGCTGGAGTCCTAGCTGCTGCAATATTTGACCACGCATACTTGCCCATAGCTAGGCAACGTGGGTTATCGTGTTTTGCAGCTCTTGCTGGCTTTGAGAGAGAGGGGTGGATACATTACCTTGAAATGCTTGCTCGTCACGGAGGTTGGCGACATCTCCGGGGAGAGGTCCTTGAGGAAGAGGAGGCAGCGGATGAGCCTTCCGGTGCCGACATTGTGGAGGCGGGGTGGTAGGTGAAAGAGGAGCGGTGTAATGTTACGGGCGTGAGGGGCTCGGCTCCGGTGGGCGCTGGAAGGGACCGGATGTTATGGCTACGGTGGGGTGAATACGGCGGGTCGGAATGGCTACGGAGGTGTCTATACGGCGGACCGGAAGGGCAGCTACTCGGCGGGGAGCACGCAGCGGAGCGGAGCGATTCACGGGCGTAATGATGGAACGATAGGTTCAGAGTTATAGAGAAACTGACAGAACACCGCTAGTGTCTTGATTCTTCTAACTATGCTATCGCCAGCCGGCGCTTATATAGACTTCAGTGCAGCCATACATGAGGGGTCAACAAATGAATAATTGGCTGGCCCCGCGGCGATTTCTTATCAATGCCAATACCCGTGGTAATAGGCATACGTAACGAAAACATGCAAAAATAGTACGGGACAAAGATAACGAATGTACTAATGCATGTGCGTATATAAATAAAGCTTCCGTAACTCGAGTGTATGCATCAAGCTGCATTCCGGATGACACACCCTTCCGTAGTACTGCCCTATCTTAAACGATGTGAGAATCAACAGCCAAGCCTAACGGGTGATCGTCCGGTCAATCAGCATTGGTCTTATGTTCGATTGCAGGGTCAGCGTTATCCCCTTGGCGGGTAAGTCTTCACCTTTAGCCGTGGCAGCTAATTAGTAGTGGAACCCTTGCCCCTTGCCACAGTGGTAGGCAAGTTTCCACCTTAGCCGTAACAGACAGGATATATTTTCAAGTTGTATGCTAGTAACTTAAGCTTAAAGGAATATTTGCCTATTACTTTCTTGATAGTAAAGGGTCCAATCAACTTAGTATCAAGTTTCTTGAAAGGTCTTTTTGTTAAAATATTTTTAGCATTGAGCATAATCTTGTCTCCTTCCTTGAAATCTGGTTGTTGAGTATGATGTTAATTATACCACTTAGTTGCTCATTCTATGGATTTGTTGAGTTCTTTGCAAATCTATTTTCATTCTCTGGTGAGTTCTCTCAAGGGTATGTTGAGAGCATCTTTCTCATTGATAGTATTAACAAGAGGGTGGAAGCCATAGTTAGTAAAAAAAGGTAAGGTCTTAGTAAAGCTATGTTGTATATTATTGTATGCAAACTCTGCAAGGGGTAAGAGTTGATTCCAATTGTCTTGGTAGTAGGTGACATAGTTGCGGAGGTAACCTTCGAGGGTTTGGTTGACTCTTTCAGTTTGTCTATCGGTTTCTGAGTATGCAATAGTACTTATATTTAGGTTGACTTTGAGTTTCTTTATGAGTTCCTATTAGAAGTTTGAAGTAAACTTCGGGTCTCGATCTGATATAATAGACTTCAGTAAGCTATGGAGTCACCATATTTCTCGAAGGAAGGTAGTTGCTAGTTGCTCTGTAGATTGTTCTGCTAGAGGGATGAAGTAAGCTATCTTCGTGAACCTATCTACTATTACCTATATTTGTATAAAGGTATCTGAAGGGGGAAGTTCGGTAAGGAAGTCTATACTAATAGAGGACTATAGTTGATATAGTATCTCTTATGTGGATCAAGGAGGCTGTATTTCTTATACCGTCACGCCTTGGTCCTTTGGCAGTCTAAGCATGCACTAATATATTCTCTGATATTGTTGTGAGCATTAGGCCAATAGAAGTCCATGCTGATAAGTTTGGTTGTTTTCTCGATTTTGAGATGTTTGGTAAGAGGTTAATTATATTTTGCTTAAAGTATTTCTTGTATAAGGGCCGTTGGTATTATAAACCAGTTATTATGTAGGACTAGTTCGTCACAGATACTAAATCATTTATTGATATTATCGTTCTTCTGCTATATGCATTCCTTAAGTTGAGTATACTATTTGTTCTTTTTTCCTTCTTCGATTAGCTTGCTCCTTCATTCGTTAGTTAATGCTATCACTTTCAGAGCTTTTATTGTTCTTACAGTTAAAATTTCTTCCTTTTCCTGCCATGTTTCTTCTTCCCAGAACTTAGTTTCTTGCTGATCTCGCTATCCACTCCCCTTCTTAAGGGCGTAGTCACTATATCTGGATAAAGCATCTGTCTTGATATTTGCTTTTCCTTTTCGGTAGATAATTGTATAGTCAAATGGAGCAAGTTTTTCTGCCCATTGTACTTGATAACGAGATAGTTTCTTAATAGTATTAAAGATCTAGAGATTGTCATAGTCAGTATAGACTTTGATACTATACTTAGCGCCTTCATAGTATTCTCTTCAGGTATCTGTCATACATTCCACCACAGCCAGTATCTCCTTATCAAAGATGTTATAGTTAATTTTGGCTGAGGTAAACTTCCGGAAATGGAATGCAACTAGGTGTAGTTTGCCGTCTTCTTGCTTTTAACTTAGGATTCCTCTAAGTACGAAGTCACTTATATCTGTTTCTGTTACAGGCATAATCATTCTCATACTATAACACTGTCTTGTTTAAGTGTCGTCAAAAGGTACTACCAACTATAAAGCCTACCAGTCGGAAGTTTAGCTAACCCGATACTAGTCAGGTCTGTGGTAGTGGAACTTCTTCGGTTAAGAAGTAAGTAACTACTAAGATTAGCAATCTTGGTTACTAACTCTTCCGGCAGCTCCTATTGTACTATTCATTGTACGATAACCTTTTCTTATTTTCTTATATCATCGATCTTTGCATAGGTATCGGAGTTATGATGGTATTTTTAGATAGAGGCTTGCATTAGAGGTTTCAAGTTCTCGTATTTGTTGTTCTAAAATTTATTGTAAGAGTTAGTCAAAAACAAAGGCTGTCACTTGGCTTTTTTCAGGGTCTGGCTTGATCCCCAGAATCCGTTTAAGCTGAATTTGTTAACAGCTTTGAAGAACTACATTTTGTATAAATAGAAGCCTGACCCACTGGAGTTAGAAGGGCAAGAACCCGGAACTCAACCCTAATAAATATAAAGCTTTCTTACTACTTTAACTACTTTATTTTCTGTGACTTATATTTAATTATATTTCATGTTGCACTTAGTTATTTAGTAAACGGCTTACCCCCAACGTACCCCGTAACACTATATTTATTGGGTCTCGTTTTGCCACAACCTCACAAATAACCAACCATGGCATCCTACAACTTCCCTGTGATTCCCAAGCTATTGACTGCTGGAAACAAACTAGTCTATTGGAGATCTAAAGATGAAGTGGATTCGGATTCCAGTGCAGAAGCAGCACAATCGGCCCTCACTACCACTCCAAGACCAGGACTCCAGCCTCGAACAAAGTCTCAGTCCCAGCAATTGCGCATTAAGGACACTCAAGAACTAAATTGGATTCAGATCCACCAAAGCCGCATGGATCAATTGATCCTACAGAGACAAGAGAAGCTTACCCTTCTGATTCCTATCTTAGAGGCAGTGAATCCGGGACATGTCAGCTTACTAATAGCACAATTCTCCTCATAGGCATGGAATTTAGTTTCACAGCTTAAAGAAGATATAGCAGATGAGCTCGAAAAAACCTGAAGCGAGATAAGCCACCCACTACCCACAGAACTACCGGTAGCAATGGACGTTGACCGAAAAGAAGAATTAGAAGCCGAATTCCTAAAACAGGAATTCATCAATCTCCAACAGCAGCTCAAGCACGATGCTAACAAGTACAAGCAACGTTATAAAGCACAAATCCAAGCCAAAGCCCAAGCTTGGGAAACCAAGCTTTGGGAACAGCTAGGGAAAGAAAAAGCCAATCACGAAGCAACAGTCTTAGCCGCCGCCGAGAAGTACTGACTCGAAATGGAGACTGCCAAACTCAAGTGGGAGGCAGATACCATGGAAAAGATATGGAACCTAGAGTAGCAGTACACCAAGGATGCTAATGCTACTATTATCAAGGCCTTAGACGAGAAAAGAGCCATGGTTGCCGCCTTAGAGTATCAACTACAGGATGCTAGAATCCTCCTCGACAAGCAGAAGGCCAAGCAGAAGGATCTAGAAGGAAAAATTCTATCCCAAGAAGATGCTATTAGAGCTGGTCAAGGACAGGTAACAATATTAGAAGCAGAAATCACCTCTCTCAAGAACTAGAATAAAGAGCTGCAAGACAAAATAACAGCTCTTGAAGTCAAACTTCCGCCCTCCCGATCGCCAACTAGATCACCATCTCCATCACGAACAGTGACCACCGTCCTCTTCATCCGACTAGCACCATCTTTTCCTCCAAGAAAGAAAGCCAGGCACGAAACCAGATGATGGGATTCACCTGAACCTGAATCTACTGGCCAGTACATCCCATTCGCCTGCCTCCTGACTCTAAGAACTTGGGATGGCAACCTGGACAGACTACAAGTATGGAAGTCCGAAGTAATGGACTTAGTATACCTCTGAGAGCACCGCCGAACCTTTGCTGAAGAAGATACCAAAATTCTGTATATATCCCTATCTCTAACCAAGGAGGCAGCAGAATGGTATAGCCAAAACAAACATATGTACATGGGTCCAGGGGCTTGGAGAGATACTACATTGGAGAAATGGATGGACGATTTGGCAGAGGGAATGGGAATCCATATGCAAGAGCAGCAAATGTGAGATAAACTTGACACCTACACGCAGAAGGGCAAAATCATGGACTATATCAACGCCATGAAGAAAATGAACCACCTAGCCAATTATGACGAAAAAACGTTCAAGGACAAGGTAGTTAAAGGGTTGAAAAGAAATATTGCCCAATTCTTCCTCATGCAGCCAGAAGTACCCAATGAATCACTTGATGACTAGTGCAAATGCGTAATAGCAGTTGGCATGCGGATGAGCGAACAACGCAAGTTGTGGGTCAAGTAGTAGTAACAAACCTAGTGGCCATTCAAAGGGGAAACAATCTTCAGAGAAGAAGAAGGACAGTGTGGAAACTATGACCTCTAAGCCCAGCCCATACCTCCCCGGCTCCTCCAAGGAACTCAGCGCCAAATGGAAGGCCGATGGGAAATGCTCTTGCTGTGGAAGAAAAGGCCACACTTTCAGCAAATGCGTAGCTACGGAAATCGTGAAGGAGTGGAAGACGACCTAGCCAACTAATCAGTCGGTAATAAGAGAAGAGAGATGACGACAAGAAGGAGGACAAAAAGGAGGTAAGGAAAATTAAACAAGAAAACAAAGGAGACTCGGCTAGGATACAGGCTCGCAGCCTAGCTGTCACGCATCACCACTCTCGATGAATCCGAGTTGGAAAACTAGAAAGGCAGATCTTAGCCAACGAAGTATCTGCCCCTCCTCCTTCTCCAGTTGGCCTCACTCCTCTTCCAATCCTCGAAGGACCTCCAGTAAAGAAATCAATCATTCGCAAAGCCGAGCTAAAATGGAAGGAAAATGGTATCTCAAAATCAGTAATGATTAGAGTATGTATCGACCTAGGAGCAGAAACGTCAATGCTCTCCAACAAAGTACCAATCCCATGCATCAAAAGAAAATTCCCCATCAAGTTCAGAGGAGCCAGAGGTGTGCTCTTACCAAACACTGGGACAGAGTATACCCCAAAGCTCCAAATGACCCTTATCGACGATACCGGTAAAGTTCATAAAGAACTCATCGACTTCGACATAGGTGATGGAGGAAAGGACTATGATGCACTCTTGTCAATGACGTGGATGGCTAGTCACCAGCCATACATTGATTGGGACTTGGACTATGTTGAACTAAATCACGCCAAATGCTCGAAACACATCAAGGCTAGGCGCTTTGAACTTTGTGAAGTCGGAGGAACTTTACACGACTGAAGAATGGCAAGCAGGGCAAGTGTTTTTTGGTGGATATATGCGTATCGTGGGACGAAAAACACCCCAAGTGCGCATCTACCAAACGGAAGCTGGCAAGCAGGTGACCTTTGACCTAGCAGCATGGAAGAAGAAATTCCCGAAGGTTTTCGACCCCGAGACCGCAGCAAAACTACCCCCGCACCGATCATACGACCATCGCATACCTCTACAAGAAGGACAACAACCTCCATAGGGACCTATTTACCGATTAAGTGAGAAGGAATTGGAAATCCTTAAAGAATATATCGAACAGATAGTTAAAAGAAGGAAAGATCCGACCCTCACAATCCCCGGCAGGTGCACCTATCCTGTTCGTCCCAAAAAAGAATGGCAAACTACGCATGTGTGTCGATTATAGAGGCCTTAACCGAATCACTATCAAGAACCGCTACCCCCTCCCACTAATGGCAGAACTCCGAGACCGACTCGCAAGGGCAAATACTTTACCGCCCTTGACTTAAAGAATGGATACAACTTGGTACGAATTGCCAAAGGGATGAGTGGAAGACAGCCTTTAGGACTCGGTACGGCCACTACGAATACACAGTTATGCCATTCGGACTCTGCAATGCACCAGCAACCTTCCAGGAGTTCATGAATGAAATCTTCAAAGACATGATCGATCAGGGTTTACTGGCATACATCGACGACCTACTAATATATGCCGAAACCCTAGAAGAACATAATACAATCCTGGAAGAGGTGTTGCGCAGGCTACAGGAAAATGGTTTGGCTATACAAGAGGAAAAATGCGAGTAGTGCGTGGAGGAAGTTGAATTTTTGGGTTATCACATCTCGGGAAAGGAATCTCAATATCCACTGATAAAATCCAGGCTATCCTTGATTGGAAGACCCTGGTACTAATGAACACTCCAACTTGAAGACAGATATACAATCCTTCCTAGGATTTGCTAACTTCTACCGACGCTTCATTAAGGACTATAGTAAGATATGCTTACCTCTAACTCGACTACTCAATAAAGAGGCAAAGCTAGTCTGGGGACCTCCGCAAGAGGAAGCTTTCCAACAACTTAAGGAAGCTTTCACGACTGCTCCAATTCTAGCACACTATCACCCAGAACACGAAATCATTCTGGAAACGGATGCAAGCGACTTCGCACTTGGAGGGATCCTAAGTCAGAAGCAAGAAGACGGCAAACTACACCCAGTTTGCGTTCCATTCCTAGAAGTTCACCCAGCCGAAATTAACTATGACATCTTCGACAAGGAGATGCTGGCTGTGGTGGAATGTATGACAGATACCTGGAGAGAATACTGTGAAGGTGCTAAGCACAGATCAAAGTCTATACTGACCATGACAATGTCCAGATCTTTGACACCATTAAGAAGCTATCTCACCGCCAAGCACGATGGGCAGAAAAACTTGCCCATTCGACTATACGATCATCTACTGAAAAGGAAAAGTGAATGCCAAGGCAGATGCTTTATTCAGACATGGTGACTACGCCCTTAAGAAGGGGAGGGGACAGGGAGATCAGCAAGAAACTAAGTTCTGGGAAGAAGGAATATGGCAGGAAGAGGAAGAAATTTTGACTACAAGAATAATAAAAGCTCTGAAAGTGGTAGCATTAACTGACGAATAGAGAAGCAAGCTAATCGAAGAAGGGAAAAAGGACAAATAGTATACTCAACTTAAGGAACGTATCCAGCAGAAGAATGAAAACGTCGATAAACGATTCAGTATCCATGATCAAGTAGTCCTACACAATAACTAGTTTGTGATACCAACAGCCCTTAGACAGGAAATACTTCAAGCAAAATATAATCATCCCCTCACCAGCCACCTCGGAATCGAAAAAACTACAGAACTCATCAGCAGAGACTTCTATTGGCCTAATGCTCACAATGATATCATGGAATATATTGGTACATACTTGGAATGCCAAAGGCACAAGGCATGAAGACACAAGAAATATAGCCTTCTTCACTCTTATGAGATACCATACCAACTATGGTCCTCTATTAGTATGGACTTCATTACCGAACTCCCTCCTTCAGATGGCTTCACACAAATATAGGTAGTAGTGGATAGGTTCACTAAGATGTCTCACTTCATCCCTCTAGCAGAAGAATCCACAGAACAATTAGCAACTACCTTCCTTCGAGAAATATGGCGACTCTACGGCTTACCGAAGTCTATTATATCGGACCAAGACCCGAAGTTTACTTCGAACTTCTGGTAGGAACTCATGAAGAAACTTAAAGTCAACCTAAACATGAGTACTACTGCATACTTGGAAACCGATGAACAAACCGAAAGAGTCAACCAAACCCTCAAAGGTTACCTCCACAACTACGTCACTTACCACTAGGACAATTGGAACCAACTCTTACTTCTCGCAGAGTTCGTATACAATAACGTACAACATAGCTCCACTAAGACCTCACCTTTCTTCACCAACTATGGCTTTCACCCTCTTGTTGATACCATCAATGAGGAAGAGGCCCTCAATATACTCTCGAGAGAACTCACAGGAGAATGGGAATAGATTTACAAGGAACTGAACAAATCAATCGAATGAGTAGCTAAGTGGTATAACCGACATCATGCCCAACAGCCAAACTTCAAGGAAGGAGACAAAGTCATGCTTAATGCCAAAAATATTCCAACAAAAAGACCTTCTAAGAAACTCGATGCTAAGTTGATCGGACTCTTTACTATCGAAAAAGCAATAGGCAAATATTCTTTCAAGCTTAAGTTACTATACAACTTGAAGATGTACCCTGTCTTTCACGTTTCACTGCTCGAACCATTCAAAACATTCGCTCTCAACCCTCTACCCGACCAACCATCCCCACTAATGTAAGAAGGCGAGGAAAAATACTTCATAGCCTCCATTACTGATGTACGATATAACGGTACTAAGAAGACACTAGAGTACCTTGTATAGTGGGAAAGTTATGGGCCCGAGGAGACAATATAGGAAAGCCTAGGCGAACTATTAATGGATGATGGATCACCGGTGGATGCACTTAAAGAATTCTGTAAATGATACCCTGATGAAGAAAAACAAGCTGAATCAGGTCAACGAGGAAGAAAGAGAAAGAGAAGTTAGAAATGCAGTCAAGTTACCAACCTAGAGTGCAGATATGTCTGTCATAAAGGTACGGCATGGACCTAACCTACGAACTTAAGTTCGTATAGTAATAATACTTATCCTAGATACAAGCTAAGGTGTCAAACGAAAAAGTATTCAAGGGGTCAAGACACTATGAATATAGTAGTATGTCTTATGATAAATAGATAAAGCTTTTACCAACTACCTTCAATGTCAAAGACTAAGTAGAGGCACAGCCTATAGTCAGGATATTACGGAATATTACCTTGAGTATGATCACAGCAATTAAGTTACTAAGGTCAAGGTAAGAGATCCACCAACGCTAAGCTGTATGGCTTATATTCTTTTAAGAAATTAAAGAGTAATAGCTAACAGGCACTCAGGACATGTACTCTAAGAAGGGGAGTACTGTTACAGGCATAATCATTCTCATACTATAACACCATCTTGTTTAAGTGTCGTCAAAAAGTACTACCAACTATAAAGCCTACCAGTCGAAAGTTTAGCTAACCCAATACTAGTCAGGTCTGTGGTAGTAGAACTTCTTTGGTTAAGAAGTAAGTAACTACTAAGATTAGCAATCTTGGTTACTAACTCTTCCGGCAGCTTCTGTTGTACTATTCGTTATACGATAACCTTTTCTTATTTTCTTATATCATTGATCTTTGCATAGGGATTGGAGTTATGATGGTATTTTTAGATAGAGGCTTGCATTAGAGGTTTCAAGTTCTCGTATTTGTTGTTCTAGAATTCATTGTAAGGGTTAGTCAAAAAGAAAGGCTGTCACTTGGCTTTTTTCAGATAAATAGAAGCCTGACCCACCGAAGTTAGAAGGGCAAGGATCCGGAACTCAACCCTAACAAATATAAAGCTTTCTTACTACCTTAACTACTTTATTTTCCGTAACTTATATTTAATTATATTTCACGTTATACTTAGTTATTTAGTAAACAGCTTACCACTAATGTACCCCGTAACACTTTCCTTTCCTTTAGTGCTAGATGGTTCTACCTACTTCTTTATAATTGCTTATAGTAGAGGAACTGTGAGGCACGGCGACTGGAGGAGGAGATGCCGCTAAGGTGCAGGCCACAAGGTTTTTATCTTAAAATAGTGAGTCCCACAGCTTATCTTAGGCATTATGTATGATAGCATATAGGTAATATAGTGCTGCAGTTGCAAGTATATTGTCAAAAGTTGCCTGTGAGGTCTTGCCTGTATTTTCTAAGCTTCCGAGATAATAGTATTAGTTTCATCCTCATCATTACTTCTATGATAAGGGGATAGTAAGTGAGAGGTTATGAATAGGTCGATTATGAGTAGGATAGTAACATCTATGGAATTGTCTACTGATGCTACTGATGCTATAGTTTATCTAAGTCTGATTCTTTATGTGGAGGAGAAATATAAGTAGGCAATATCTAATTCTTGCTGTATGGTATTCAGCTATGATGTATTAGCATAGGCATCACTGGGTGCATAAGAGTGGCACTGAAGTGATTATAGTTCTATGCAGGCAGTGAAGTAGATAGCAAAAGGTTATGCAAGAGCATTAAGTGAGAGTTCAACTTAGAATACTACTAGTATCTTGATTTCTTCTAGCTATCTGTTTAGCCTATTTATATAGACTTCCTGGCCATCAACATAATATGACAATGACATGATGAATATAGATAAGACATGTAGATAAGGAAATGTAGTAGAAACATAGATTAGAAGTAGCAGTAGCAGCAACTAATGCATGTATGTATATAAGTATTAATTGTTAAGCAATGTATAGTGCGGTCGTATGACTTACTGCTTAATATACACTTCTTTAGCCACCCGCTGGTCCATAGGCCCAAAGTGAATCCCTATATTGTATAGTGGTGATTAATTACATCTTCAGCATATACCTTACAGTGATTTGGGTGGGGGTTCCAGGTATATCTTATAAGCCTTACCTTAGCTATAATATCACCCCCCGTTTTAAAGCTTTTCTGCCCCGAAAAGCATCTAAACCGATTCAAAAACCTATTCGGTTAGGTCAGTATATCTTTATGAAGGCTAAGAGTATCGGCGTACCCCATGTACTAGGTACTATCATTATCAAAACTTATTGGTAGCTGATAGTAAAACTGGTATATCCTGCACGAATAGTAGTTTTAATAAGCCTTAGCCATTAAACTACTTCTCAAGTAAAACTCTGTAGGCTCAACTGAAGCTTAAGAGTATGGAAGGTATAATAACTTATATAAGGTTGTAGCCTATGTAGCTAGACCTCAGTGCCAAATAATGCCCATTATTAGAATATTGGTTCATGTTACCTATAGACTAGTATCTTCAGAGTTTCATAGGTGCTTCTTATGGAATTCTATTATAGATTCCAATGAGTACTGTAGATTGCTAATAGGCTTCCAAGTATCATCCTCTTTATTGTACTCCTACTAATGGATTTGCTATTTAACCTAGCCTTAGACCTTATGACTGTTAATAACATAGTCGATGTCATAGTAGAATTCTTCATCATTGTCGAGGTCTATGTTGTTACTATTTTCTCGGGTTTGAAATGGCTTAAGGAGGCTAACATAGATGACTTTGTGTAGCTGCATGCCTTGAGGTAGTTCGAGTTTATATGCATGACAGCTTATGACTTTTTTTATCTTGTAGAGACTGATATATTTGTTGGTAAGTGCTTGGTCATTGCCTGACTTGACTTGTAGGTTCCATCGGTCAACCAGTACTTTATTTCCTACTTGGAATTGCCTTGACTTTTTGGTGAAGAGCTTCAACCTCTTATTATTTATTTTTTAGAAGGTGTCATATATTTGGTTATATACTGTAGTCATTTTGTCTAGCCAGTCCTCTGCTAGCAGTAAGGCGAAAGTATGCTCATCCAAGATATGTATTATTTTGAGGCTAAATCTGTATAGACTTTCAAAGAGTGTGTAGCTATGAGTTGATATTTTTGAGGTATTGTATGTATACTCGGCTAGCGGTAGCCAAGTGACCCAATAGTTTTGCCTATTATAGTAGAAGATGTATAGATATTGCTTGAGAGTTTGTATTACTCATTCTGACAATCTGTCAGTTTGTGGGTGGTAGAATGTAGATAGCTGGAGTTTGATGTTAAGCTATTAGTTAATCTCCTTCTAATATGCGGAGGTGGATTGGAGTCCTTAATCTGATATAATAGCATATGGTAGCCTATAATGTCACTAGATATTATTGATAAATACTACAGCGACATCTATAGACATTCAGATTGTTTTGGCTAGTATGTATTGTTGGACCTTGATAAAGTGGTCTATAATAATGAGGATTGTGTTATAGCCTTCCAAATCTAGTAGTTCTCCCACAAAATCTATAGCTACTTACTCAAAGAGCTTGATTCTAGTTGGCATTGGTATTAATTGGGTTCGATGAGCATACTAGTCAGCTTTTACCTTTTGGCATGCTATATAACTAGTGACATATATTTGTATAGCTTTTTTCCATCCATTCTAGTAGAAGTTCCTTAATATCATTTCTTAGGTATAGTGCACTTCCCAGTGGCCCATGACTTCTGAGTTATGGCACTATTTTATGACTGCCAGTCTGTATTATTCTAGTACTACTAGGAGACTATTTTTTCTTTCCTAATTCTTGGTATTAATGCCTTCCAACTCTGGGTCCTCCTCAATGAGGTCACCATTAATGAGTAATTGCCTATCTTTTAGAAGTTGGATCTCTAGACCTGTGGGTTCATTACCAATTTGACGTAATATAGCATTGGCCTTCTCGTTATTACTTCCTTTGCAGTAGATGATAGTAAAGTCCCACTCACATATCTTCATATACCAGTTGGCTTACCGGGAGTTGGGCTTCTGCTTAGTAGTAAAGTATTTGAGGTCATGGTGATCTATGTACACATCAACGTGTACTTCCTGTAGCCAGTTGTACCATTTCTTAAAGGAGTCAACAATTACCAACAGCTCTTTATCATAGATAGGATAATTTTGTTCAGCTGTATTGAGAGCTTATGAGTAGAAGTTGACTAGGTGTAACATTCTGGTCCTGTTCTTCTTATTGTATTAGGAGAGAATGCCAGCAAGGGCTTGGTTAGATGCATTAGTTTCTCTGATTGTTTCTAAGGTTCTATCCCATAGGTGCAATACTGAGGCAGATATGAATGCTTGCTTGAGTTCATTGAATAACTGCTGTTATACATTGTTTCATGAGAATAGTATATTGCCTATAAAAGATGTGAGTGGTTTGACTCTGGTGCTGTAGTTTTTGATGAAGTGGCGGTAATAATTGGTAAAGCCTAGCAACTTCTGGACTTCCTTTTTCTTAGTTGGTATTGGCCAGTCAGCAATAGTACTAAGCTTATAGCAGTTCATCTTGATCTCCTTCCTATTAATAACATAGTTAAGAAAGATTGTTTCTTATATGTGAAATTCAGACTTGGCTAGGTTCACGGCTAGTACGTGGTCAAGCAGTAGTTGCAGGATCTGTTCCATGATTCTTTAGTATTCAGCTTTAGTCCTTCTGCTATAGATCAAGATATTATTCAAGTACCATACTACCCCATTAACATTCTTCAGAATTTCATCTATTATTTCTTGAAAGCTTGCCGATGCGTTGATGAGCCCAAAGGACATAATAGTATATTCGAACAGGCCCTTCTTGGTCTTGAAGGTAGTCTTCTATTTGTCACCTAACTTGATTCGGATGAGGTAGTAGCTATTCTCAAGGTCTAATTTAGTGAAGTATTTACCACCATAAGTCTTCTCCAGAAAGTCTAGCATGAGTAGGAGGAGGTAATAGTTTGGTACTATAATCTTGTTGAGTCTCCTATAGTCTACACATAAATGGAATAAGGCATCTTTTTTTCAGATAAATAATATTAGTATGCCAGCAGCGGATCTTGAACATCTAATCTTATCAGTAGGTAGATACTCTTCTAGATACCTCTGCAGGGCTTCATCTTTCTCCCAAGTGGTCTTATATATTGTGCCATTAGGTACTTTAGTATTAGAGTTATTGAGTGGGATCTCATAGTCCCAGGATTGGTAGAATGGTAGTTTGGCTGCTTGCTCCTCAGAGAACACTTGAGTATAATATTCATAACATTCATATGCATCAATTATTAGTAATACATTGCCTTCCTCTAGGGGTTTCTTTTCCAATTTTAAAATAGAAATAGATAGTAGAACAATTTTATTACAAAGAATAATAAAATCAAGGGAATTATATACCAAATACTAGTTTTCATAATCAACAGAGAAACCTTTCCTTCCTAGTCAAGATAATTCTAAGAGAACTTCCCTGTTACTAATATCTAAGTACTCTGTATCAAAATCAAATATAGTACCAGAAATCATATTACCTGATTTACTTTGAATACCAGAAAATATAAATGCAGTATTCAAAACCTTTGTTCCTCCTTTCAGGAAGCTCCCGTCCCCCTAGCATATGTTTATGGAACTTGCCCAATCTTTTCAACCCAATTTCCTTCCTAGAGATAAAATAACAATAGAAGCAGATATACCATAGTCGATAAGTGCTCAAATCTTGATACCAGATGGCTGGAAGAAAATATCTGTAGCAAGGAGAGGTGTATATTTCAGGGACCACTTAATAGTGCATTGAGAGTCCCCTATTTGTTTTCCGACTTATTGTGTACTGAGTCTTCTTCAGAATTAAGTTCAATTATCCACAAGTGACTTCTATCTGTATGCTGCTGCTTGCGGAGTTTCTCGATTCACTTCTCTAGTGCTTTGATAGCCCCTTATTCTTTCTTGATAGGGGCTTTATTGTCCTTCTTTTCTAGCTCTTCCTTATATGTCCAGCCTATAAAACACTTATAGGCCTTATAATTAGAGGCACTATATTTTGTATAGTGCCCCTTCTTAGACCATTGGTCCTTTACTCGAAAGGGAACAAAGTCATGGTTCTTAGAGTTTTCTACTGTATACTCCTTGGCCAATTGGGTGAGGTGACAGGAGGATGCTGGGGCAGTTGAGCTGAGTTGAAAACGCTTATTGGTAGCAGACTTTTGGAAGGAGGAGTAAGAGGTCTTGGAGGTGTAGGTAGCAATAGACACAGCTTTTTCCTTCTATAAAGACTAGTTAGTTATAGCCTTTAAGTGCTCTGCCATATGGTTCGTAATTATGATATCGACATTCTTCATAATGAAGCCAATTAGGACCTCATCTTCTAAACCTGCTGAGAAGTTCCATTCATCAATGTCAGTGAAGTAGGAGTAGATATCCTTCACTTGGTGAGTATTTTGGATCTTTTGAGCCTTCTTAGCTTTGTCTTATTTGTTCTAGTATTACCTCTTAAATTGCTTAACGTATTGCACTCAGGTCCATTCTGTATTATGATGGTGTCTCCACTATGTCTTTGCAGACTCTTCCAAGTAATGCAAAATTATCCTGTTCTTAGTTCTATTATTGTCAATATTACATACCTCAAAATACTACTCTATTAAGAAGAGAAAGTTTTATAGTTCTTTAGGCTTTCCAGCAAACAATTTTGGCTACTTTACCTTAGGTAGAGGTGAGTGAGACCTTGAGTAGGACTAGTGATAGCAGCAGCGGGACTCTGAGCAGCTATGTGAGAGTTTCCAACCTCAGTTATTTGGTGGTAGTGGAGGGTTCTGCTATTGCTTTAGAACTGTAGTGACCTGCTAGGTTAATGCATTCATCTGAGTAATTAATGTAGTTAGTTATATACCTATTTCCTGTAATATTGCTGCTCTGAGTATTTCTAATCCATCGTTCTAGGCTTGAACTTCTGCCCTGAATTGTTTATCTACTAGGTTAGCGAGGGTCTCAAAATTAATGTTTACTAGCTCCTTAAAGTCTGCGATATCTTATTGCTTAGTGTATAACTATTCATTTTGGAGGTTGGCTGTATCAGTCATTGCTATTTCAGCATTGGATTTCACCTCTTCTGTTCTTTGTTTTAAGCTTCCCTTCACACAGCTTGCCTCTTCCACAAATACTTTTATAAACTGGCTACTAGGCCCTGATGAGAAAGGGTATACTCATTGTTTTCTTTTAGATACCTTCAGTAGTGCTGTGGATTTGCCTTGTAGAAATACTTCTGATAGTAGAGAGCTCATATGTGGAGTGTATTGGGTTAGTTGTATGAATGTAGGAAGGCATGCTACCTATGGCAGTCCTGCAGGTAGGAACTACTCTTATATAATGTATTGACTTAAGGGCAAATCTTATCCTTTGATCTAGCATAGAGCTGTATATGAAATTCACCATAGTTGGTTATCTCCAGACATTGCAACATCTTAGCTATCGTTAGTAAAGAGAGGCTGTGTGGTTTCCATAGATTCTAACTCCTTAGAGGTGTACTTGCTTTCTGACTCTTGAGGTGCATGCTAAGAGGAATTAGAGTATTAGGAGAGTCAGGAAAGCAATTGTTGAGGCTCTATTGCTTATTAGGTATAGGAAAGAAAAGAAAAAAGTAGTAACAGTGGTGTAATGTTAGTGTAGGTATCACTGGCCTCACAAGAGTGGTACTGAGGTGACTATGGTTCTGTGAAGGCAGTGAAGCAGATAGCAAAAGATTACGTAAGAGCATTAAGTGAGAGTTCAACTTAGAATACTGCTAGTGTTTTGATTTCTTCTAACTATCTATTCAGGCTATTTATATAGACTTTCTGGTCATTAATATAATATAACAATGATATAATGAATATAGACAAGATACATAGATAAGAAAACGTAGTAGAAACATGCATTAGAAGTAGCAGTAGCAGCAACTAATATATGTGCGCATATTAGTATTAATTGTTAAGCAATTTGCAGTACTATTGTATGACTTACTGCTTGACATATACTTTATTAGTCACCCACTGGTCCATGGGCCTGAAGTGAATCCCCACATTGCCTAGTGGTAATTAGTCACATCTTCAGTATATACCTTACAGTGATTTGAGTAGAGATTCCGAGTATTTCCCATAAGCCTTACCTTAGCCGTAATATGATGCTAGTTAACAGATATTATCTTTAATAACTATCCAGAGCCAGTGGCTTTCATCGACCTTTTGCTACAGAAATTCAACATCGGCATGCAGTTGTTCTTACTATAACTGACATACAGCAAGCTTGTCATAATAGAAGTTGATCTGCTCTTGGAATTCTTGTGTTCAAGTTAGTAGATTATAGTCATCAATGATTATCAAGCATACCAGGAGTATGATTAGGAGTAGGATATGAAGTATAGGAACAAATAAAAGAGGAGCAGTATAATATTAGACCAGGTACTTCCACGTTGCTAAGTAGTAGTAGTCTAGTATAAATGGTATGGCTAAAGGTGAGCGATAAAGAAGAGCAGGCAAAAGATATATGATAGATATAGAGTTTGAGTAAAACTTTGGATATTACTAGTGTCTTAAATCTTTATAACTAATGGTAGAAGCTGAGGCCTTATATATTGAGCACCCATCATACATGACTTGTCAATAATTAATAATATGACTATAACATAATAACACTATCTCATAAAATAGATATCTAAATATAGAAATAGTAATATAATAGAAACATATAATAATATAGATCCTCTTTCCAAAACCAATAAGTAAGTGAAGTGTTATCTATATTGCAACCGTGTATTATTAGTAAAGGTAGTGTAAGCAACATCAGTTGCTTCATAAGTACCGTGCATGTATAGGTGCACTATATGTATAAGAACTAACACACATATCTGTGAGGTAACTACTGAACAACCAAAGTATACTATGGCTTACCTAGTATTGATCAGATACATCTTAGCAAGTCTTATAAGAGTATAGAGGTAGTACTTTCCTAATATTCGGTAGGCCTTTACCTTTAGCTATAATACCTGGTCAGCCTTCTTCTATTAGTAATAGGTGGTAGTGAGGTTCATGATATCTATGAGGGCCTTTCTGGCTTCGTCTGAAGTCTACTCTATAGCTTCCTTTAGCTTCTAAGCCGTCTCATTTGCAGTTTTTCAGAAGGTTGCCATTTTTGGTATTTCTTTATAGGCCTATACGACCTTTTTTGATGATGTGGGAGCTGGTATAGGAGTCCAGTATGCTGCCTTCTTTCCTTTTGTAGAGAATGAAGATAAAGATCCCCATATAGATGCAAACACCTATGAAAGTGATACTTTCAGTTTCAGTGATTAAACTCCTATAATCTCAGGGAAGATGGGAGCTTGTTGCAATGGCAGATAGGGTGTTAACTGACTCTGAGACCAAAGATATGGCTGCTGCTGAAAATACTGTTATAGAGGATATTTCAGTATTGGAAGTAATAGTTGAAATTGTATATGTGGTATTCCTCGTAAGAATACTTTCACAGATTTAATGACCTTAGAGATTTGGCTTTGGATAGTAGTTAAGGTATATAGGTAATCGGAGGTTTGGCAGCTAGGTCATACTCTAGGTCAGCTTCTATAGAGATATGTATTAAGTCTTTGTATTCTTCTAAGCTCTCAAAAGGTTGGTTACTGAGCAGAAAGGTGACCTCTATTGAGTCATCTCGAGGGGCTTCTAATATAATATTTTATATAAGTCTGGCTCTTTGTATAGGAGAGAGCTATCAGTGTGTGATATCTAGCTCTCACTATGTGGTATTTAACTAAAATGTTAGCCAATAAATGTGGCTGTCAGTAGCTAGTTAGAGCTAGTGGGCTTTGTCAGTCTCTTGCTACAGAAATTCAATATCGGCATGGAGTTGTTCTTGCTGCAATTGCTGTGATACAAGCTCATTATAGTAGAAATTAATCTGCTCTCTTAATTTCTATGTACAGGTTAGTGTATTATAGTCATCAGCAATTATAAGGTACATAATCAGTATGATTAGAAGTAGGATATGGAGTATGAGGATAAATAGAAGTTAAGTAGTTTAATGTTACTACTAGGTGCTTTAATATTCCTAAGTGGTAGTAGCTCGATATGAATAGTATGGCTAAAGGTGAGCGACGAAGAAGAGCAGATAGAAGGTAAGTGATAAACTTAGAGTTTGAGTAAAACTTAGGACACCACTAGTATTTTTATTCTTTGTAACTAATAGTTGGCAGCTGAGACTTATATAGTAAGCACTCATTATATAAGACTTATTAATAATTAATAATATAACTATAACATGATAATACAATCTCATAAAATAGATAAGTAAATATAGAAACAGTAATATAATAGAAATATATAATAATATAGATCCCCTTTTCAAAACCAATAACTAGACAAAGTATTATCTATATTGTAATCATGCATTATTAGTAAAGGTATTATAAGTAACACTAGTTGTAACATAAGCAACATGCATATATTAGTATAGTGTATGTACAAGAATTGATACATATGTCTATGAGGTAACTACTGAACAATTAAAGTGTACTATAGCTCACCTAGTATTAATCAAATATATTTTAGTAAATCTTATAATAATATGGTAGTAGTACCTTTCTGATATTTGGTATATTTTTACCTTTGGCCACAATGTTACGGGCGTGAGGTGCTCAGCTCCGGTGGGCACTGGAAGGGACTAGATATTACGGCTATGGTGAGGAAAACGGCGGTGCTAGCATCATCCCGGAAGTGTGAATATGGCGGGTCAGAATGGCTATAGAGGTGTATACAGCAGACTGGAAGGGCAGCTACTCGGCAGAGAGCTCACAGTGGAGTGTAGCGATTCATGGCCGTAATGATAGAATAATAGGTTCAGAGTCATAGAGGACTTAGGATACCGCTTGTGTCTTGATTCTTCTAACTATGCTATCGCCAGCCGGCGCTTATATAGACTTCAGTGCAGTCATACATGAGGAGTCAATAAATAAATAATTGGCTAACTCCGTGGCAATTCCTTATCAATGCCAATACCTATGGTAATAGGCACAGGTAACAAAAACATACAAAAATAGTATGGGATAAAGATAACGGATATACTAATGTATGTGCATATATAAATAAAGCTTCCATAATTCGAGTATATACATCAAGCTGCATTCTGGATGACACACCCTTCCGTAGTACTGCCCTATCTAAATGATACGAGAATTAACAGCCAAGCCTAACAGGTGATCAGTCTGGTCAATCAGCATTGGTCTTATGTTCAATTGCAGAGTCAGTGTTTTCCCCTTAGCAGGTAAGTCTGCACCTTTAGCTGTGGCAGCTAATTAGTAGTGTCACCCTTGCCCCTTGCCACAGTAGTAGGCAAGTTTCCACCTTAGCCATAACATTACCCCCTGTTTAGGGTACTCGTCCTGAGCAACAATCACCAACAGAAAACTGAACTAATTGGGATTGTGGGTCTCATACTGTAGCTATCAGTGTATCTTATACGCGAGGTAATACACGAGCTGAACCGCAGTTGCCTGTGGCCGATAGTGAGACTGGTGTGTCTTTCACTCATCCTCAATGAGCCATTAAAAACCTTCCTGAAGACAAAACCTAGTAGGAAAAAGTCTTCATAAGGAAAAGGTACTCACGTCAATGAACCATCCGAGTAGCATGGCCATACAGAATTTCTATTTATACGATATGCTCTGTCTCATGAGCATCAATACTTTATTAGACCATAGGGTCCTGAAGGCTTTCTCAGATATTGATCATGGAACTCTCTGACAGAATCCAACGATCTACGAAGATTCTCAACCATTTCCCAAGTCTTATCATGCCTGCCATAGTTCGGTCATGGAAGATGTGGAGATACTATTTGGGAGTCTGTATTACACACTCTCTGCAATACCAGACATTGCGCGTTAGAGACTCTGTCGGTCTGGGGGTAGTAAGTGGTACAGAGTTAGAGTTCTGTAATGTCTTTGAAAAGGGCTGAGGCAAATTATGGTCCACATTCAGAGGTGAAGTAGCGGGGTAGACCAAATTGGCTGAGGACGTCATTGAAGGTGTTGGTAACGTCTCGACTTGTCAAAGTGTTTTTTACCGGTGTATAGTGCAGTACTGCATTTCGGTGAACTGGTTTGTGATAACTGAAATAGTGTTAAAGCCCTCGGTAGTTCTCCAACAAAGTCTATAGCTATCTCCTACCAAGGCTTCGTA